>CM056830.1:18654588-18812088 GCA_029853015.1 Chelidonichthys spinosus | reverse complement strand
GCTCTTAACCTTTCATATTTGTTCTCTTTCTTCCTCTGCGCCTCGCCTCTTCTTCCCTGGTTCATTATCATACTTCATTATGCTTTGCAGGAATAAAAAAACAACATACTTAAATGGTGACATTTGATTAAATTCTCACAGATGTCAGACGTGGAGAGACATCATCTAACCGTTTGTTTATTAGCAGTATATCTTACTAACTGCTGCAGATTACATGCAAGTTTGATATTTATATTTGTGGCTCCTAGAGGATTAATCCTGGTCATTTCGATGGTCCGGTGACATTCACCTCATTGACTGTCTGTGTGTTTGACATTTGAAAGATGGAAAACAAATCTCCAGGAAAGCACAAATAGCATGAGGAGATAGAGGGGGAGATTTGGGGCGGCTGTGACTCAGAGGTAGAGCCAGTCATCCTGCAATCGGTGGCTTCGATCCCCGGCTCCTCCAGTCTGCATGCCGCCGTGTCTTTGGGCAAGATACTGAAGCCCAAATTGCCCCCGGAAGGCTGTGCAATCGGCATGAATGAGCTAGATCAGATTAGATGGTGATGGGCAGGCGGCTCCTCGGCCGTCAGTGTGTGAATGTACACTGAATAAAGAGCCTTGAGTGGTTGATAAAGACTAGAAAGGCTCTATAGAAATAAGTGCAGGTCCAAGGTGAAGCTTCAGTGTGCTGCAGCTCTCTGGAAAAGTCACACTCTTCCTCTCTACTCATTTGTTTTTCACACTGCCTATATTGGCACATTATCAGAGGGAAGAGAGATAACTAAGGAGGAAACTGCTCAACTCATACGCTGTTCATCCCAGAATGGAGCATCGTGCCAACAGACAATTAGCCGTTCATTGCTTTAGCCTTGTGTGCTGGAGACTGTGATGCGATGCCGAGCATGTGGGCAGCCAGTAGACACTATCCTGGTAAAATTACGAGCCGTTTTTCTAATCCTGTCTGAAGTGTCCGGGCTCATCCGCCACCACATCAGCATCAAAGGGTTCAGGCTGTTTCCGTGGGGACAGCACACCATCACTTTGTTCTTTTCTTCTTTTCAGATTTATCCCTGACAAACGCGTGAGATCAACGCAAAAGGGGAAACCAAACGGATATCTCAAAGAGCTGACTTGGGGTTTTTGATTTGGAGTCGACGTCGATTTGCTCTTCGCCCCTTTTTTGTTGTAAAATCCGTCCTCAGCCCCGACGTGAACCTTTGACCATGTCCGGGAAGGAGCGCAGCCCCCGCCATCGGCCGTGGTCGGTGTACCGGGCCAACACGTTTGATCTCTCAGCTGAGATGATGGGGCTGGCTCTCTCAGGTAACTAAGTAACTGCTACCATGGTAACGTGTTTACTTCACTGATGAAATAGCAGGGCGTTAAAAAGACCCCCCTCCTTCCTCTTTTCTCCTCCATCCTCCAGGCAACAGTCAGGATCCAGACGAGCCGGTGCTGGAGTTTAGTGTGGGTAAGTCCAAGAAGAAGAGAAGCTTTGCCTCCTTTGTTGTGCAGGGAAGTAATACCTCAGAAGAAAAAAAGTCCATTCCCGCACATTTATCACCTCTGCATGGATTTATTTAAAAAAAGAGAGCCGACATTTTGGTCACAAGGCCCCTTTTTCAAGACATCCGCAGTCAAAGTGAGATGGTGCTTAAATGCAGCCCATCATTGCTTGGTTCACAGCTTTGTTGGAGGTGTCAACTCTTTTTTTTTTTTTTTTATAAATCAATGCAGGAGTGATACGTGTGCAGGAATCGACTTGTCTTTGGAATACGTTAAGAAAGAAGCCATAGATGCACAGCTGCACACGTTGCAGTAAAACCTGAATAGTGCACCAAACGTGTGTTAAGTCAGCAGATGAAAACAGTTTACATCTGTTTGTGTAGTGTTTGCTAAAACTGAGAGAAAAATAAAGTAGACTTTTTAAAGACAGAGAAAGTAGGAAAGCTGGGAAATACTAAGATCAGAAAAAAGGCCACGGATTAGTGAGCACCGTTAAATCCTGACGTCTGTCATCTCCTCCTGTGTGTCGATGATGCTGCAGCCTGCAGCGAGCTGGTCACTCCCTCTCTGGACCGGAAGCCGACCAGCTTCGTGGCCGTGAGCTGCACCACGCCGCCCCAGGCCTTCTGGACCAAGCACGCCCAAACGGAAATCATAGAGGTACACCACACTGTTGTTCCCTCTGTTTGCTTGCTTTGCCTGCTGTTGGGAGACTCTAAAAACCAGTTCATCCCTCTCTCTCCGTCTCCAGGGCACCAGTAACCCCATCTTCCTGAGCAGCGTGGCGTTCTTCCAGGACTCTCTGATCACCCAGCAGACTCAGGTCAAGCTCTCCGTCTACGACGTAAAGGACCGCACACAGGGCACGGTAACACAAAACCATCATTCCACTGTCTTCAGATCTGCTTAACCCTCCTTAAGCCACACTCATCTGGGTGAAATCCTCTAAATCCTCGTGTGTTTACCTGGCAGATGTACATGCTGGGCTCGTCCATGTTTTCTGTGAAAGAGCTGCTGCAGGACAAACACCACAGACTGCACCTGACTCTCAGGTAAACCGGCTCACACTCTGATAGCCGCTGCTTGCTGGGTTTTTGGGTTGGGGGATTGTTTGATTCGCCCGTTTGCCTCCGTGGGTCAGGTCGGCGGAGAACGAGCGCGTGGGGAACATCACCGTCATCGCCTGGCAGATCGAGGAGAAGCGTGAGCAGAGAGCGCCCGCTGCGAGATTACAGAGAGGAGACACGGTCAATGGAAGGGTGCGTTCAAGACACATCACAAATACTTCAGTTTCCTTTTTTCCCATGAAAGTATACCAACTGAAATGGCAAATGGAAAACTGATGTGCATCACTTTTTCTGACTTCCTATTGGACCAAACTTCTGCTTAATGAAAATGTATAATACATATGTAGCTGCAGCAACATTTTTCTTTAACATTATTGTTATTTTTTTTGGTCAGATGGTTCTTGCTGTTGATGAAAGCCTGACTGAATCAATGGGCATGAAATCCAAGTCCTCATCTCTGTGTAAAGACCCGCTGCTCAAGGCTGGTGAGTGTGCGTCTATGTGAACTAAGCATCAACGTCCGTGTGGCGTCCTGGTGATTCAACGCCGTGACGTTTCCGTCTGCTTCAGTGTTCGGGGGCGTCATGTCACGGACGTACCGGCTCCCCACCACCGACGGGAACCACCTTCGGATCCTGGAGCAGATGGCGGAGAGTTCGCTCTCCCTGCATATTCCTCGGCAGTTTGTCAAGCTGCTGCTGGAGGAAGATGCCGTCAGGTAATGGTTAATTGGTATTGATCACCTGTGCCTCCGCTCTCAGTCCCCTTTTACTTACCTTTACCTACTTTAACGCCATCAATCTTTGTCATGTATAACACATTTTTTTGTGGTTTAATGATATTCAATTAATGATAAATTCATAGTTAGTTCAACATTATGCAAGAATAGTTTATAATATTATTGTATTTTTGGACTCAAACTTGAACGTTTTCTTAAAGAAAAAATTAAAAAGAATGTGTGCAAGAAAAAAAGTTTTTTCATGTGCCCACTCAACAGAAATGAGCGTGTCCTCGTTCTTTATGTATGTATGTTCTCTATTATCGTATTATCACCATCGTACAAAGAAACTCCCACTGCTGACATTCTTGCTTGTGATGTGGGTGCCGCCCTTAATTGAACAAGCTGCGCTAACAGCAAGCTGTGAGGTCATCAGGGCCTCAGCTGGATGCCTGGAAATTCATGTGTGTGTGTGTGTCTGTGTGTGTGTGTGTGTCGTGCAGGGTGTGTGAGCTGGAGGAACTGGGCGAGCTTTCTGCATGTTGGGAGAACCTCAGGAGGCAGATCATCACCCAGTATCAGACCATCATCCTCACCTACCAGGAGACTATCAGTGACCTGCATGAATACAAAGGTTAGAAACACACGCTGTGTCTAACACATCAATTTTACATGACGCAATCAATGTCAGGTGATTTTACAAAAATGAAAACATAGTTCTGAATATTATGTTCTATCTCTGCTAAAAGATCACAGAAAAACAACGTACTGGCCCTTTAAGTGTCATGTGAGAGTAGAATCCAGTGTCTTTGTCTCGGCCTCTAACACCTGTTTTTTGAAAATATTATGACTGCAATACTTCAGCATGGTCTGCCCCTTTAAGTGAAAATAAATACATTCTGTTGCTTGAGATAACCAGTGCAACAACGTATACTGTATATATTAAGACTCCCATGTAAAAACATCACATTGGGACTTATTTACAACCTATTACAGAATATACAGATCTGTATCCAACCTTCTGCTCCCTCTCAGGTCCGTCATTTAAGTCGAGTACCTTGAAAGCTGAGAGAAAGTTGGAGTTTATTCCTACTAACCTGCACGTCCAGAGGATGAGAGTGCAGGGAGAGTCTGGCTACGGTAGGTTTATTTGTACTGCATGCCTACTGTATGTGTCCAAGGTTTTTAATGACATTGTTTGTTCAGTATCTTATCTTATCCTCTTAATTTCCCGTCCTCTGATCAGACCGGACGTACGACATTGTGACTATTGGTGCACCTGCAGCACATCATCAAGGCTTTAAAGGCTGCGGCCTCCGAAAGCTGCTGCACAAGCTGGACGAAGCCAGGAAACAGTGAGTGGAGCCAAATACATGAGTTTCATGGCGGTGTTTGATTTCATGAGTGACTATCAACCTTTTAATTGGGATTTCTGTTGCCTCCCTCTATCAGCACCTATGAGGAGGAAAGGTGAGACAACGTGTGTGTGTGTGTGTGTGTGTGTGTGTGTGTTCTTGTGTGTTTTGTTCCTACTGTGTGTTCTCATCTTCTCCGTCGGTTTTCACACCCAAAGCTCTGCCGGTCCCGGCTCTAAAGGGATGGCGTACCAACCTCAGGACGTCGTGAAAGCGAAGGAGCTGATTGGTCAGATAAACACGTTGAAGACACAAGTGTGTTACTATACTGAACGTCTGTCTCGAGCCGCCAAGGAGCGCTCGGCCAATGCTCTGGAGAGAACCCTGGCCATCCTAACGGAGAAGGTGGGAGAGCGCTGTGTTAAAGTTCCTTCTCTGTTTGATATCGCTCGGATTTTTATCACAACTCTTATTGACTTGATAGAAATGATCACTTCTATTCAATTTTGACAGTAAAGTGCAGTAAAAAGAAGGACTATTAGAATATTTTACAACAGATAAATCATATCTTATCAGTCATTCAAAGACAGAAACAGGAACACTTTGCTTTAATTTAATTTAATTTAATTTAATTTAATTTAATTTAATAAGCTTTTGGGTCCCATTGATTTAAATTTTAAAAAATATCTAAAACTAAATCTACCATAACATACACAAAAGGTTTTATGCACAAACATTATAATATTAAACATCACTCACCGCAAACAAAAAATGTAAAAAAAGTAAAAACAGTAGTCTGCCTTTTCTCCCTTATTTATAATGTCACGGTTTATGAGCTTTAAAGAGCATGTTTTGCCTCAGGTCACTTTTAATGTAATACCCACTCTCCGGTTCCTCTCTGGTTCCTCTCCTCCTCCTCACGCAGACTCGTCAGCTGGTGACGGCGTGCGACTCCAAGCTGCTGTCCTCGGCCATCCTCGCCCTGGCAGCCGCCCGCCCAGACACCACCCTGCAGAGCACCCCGTCCCCGTCCTCCTCCTCCCTGTCACCATCCTCTCGTTCCCCGTCGCGCTCCCCCTCCCGCCACCCCACCTCCCCGTCTCGAGCTGCCATCTCGCCTTCTCGCCATGCGGCTGCTCTGGAGGGCCCCGACGGGAGTAGAAACAAGCGCTCCTCCTTGCAGGCGGATATGCATGAGGAGGAGTGGGTAAGAAAAAAAGTCCATCTGCCTCTTTGATGTGTTCATGTAGGTTTTTTTTTTTCATTTGTAATGTGTTTGTGTGCAGGAGAAGGTTTGGCTAAATGTTGATAAGAGCCTGGAGTGTGTGATCCAGAGGGTGGACCGGCTGCTGCAGCGAGACAAACTCCAGAGCGACAGTAGCTCAGAGGACGTCTTCCTGCTCGCCGACGAGGAGCAGGGCAGCACCAAGAAAGGTACACACACACACACACACACACGCACACACACACATACACATAATGTTGAGTAGAAGTGTGATTGTATGTTTTCTGTCACTCGTAGAGATCAGCCCAGAAGTAGAAAAGACGTCCCCAGGTGAGAGCAGTATCACCTTCACAAGTAATCCTGTATGTGCTGGACGGAGGATTAAACCAGTCGTCGTGTTAGTTATGTGTAATGTTGAATTGTTTACAATATAGTAACATTTTCATTGTATTAAGTTATCGCGTGATGAATTATAAGCAACAACGGTGTCTGCAGGTGAGTGGAGCGAGGCTCTGTACCCGCTCCTCGCCACGCTGACAGATTGTGCGTCTCTGATGAGCGACAAGGCCAAGAAGGCCATGGTGTTCCTGCTGATGCAGGACAGCGCCCCCACCATCGCCATGAGCCTCACGCTGCAGTACCGCCGCGACGTCGTCTTCTGCCAGACGGTCCGTCAACTCCCAGCTCTTCTGTCTTTTGTGTCATTTTGTGCATCATATGCATTTTAAAACGGGACCGTCTGTCGCAGCGTTGATGAGTTTTGCTTCTTACAGCTGACGGCGCTGATCTGCGGCTTCGTCATCAAGCTGAGGAACTCTCTCTGTGACGCCGGCTTCCTCAGGCAGCTTCACACCATTGGCTTACTGGTGCAGTATGAAGGCCTGCTCAGCACCTATGGTAAGGATGTGTGAGGGTGTGTGTGTATGTGAGAGTGTAAACCTCCAGCAAAGCTGCCAAGTGCAAATTGCAGATTAACTCTAGTGTGAGATGAGCATGAAAACATACATTGTGAGAGACGACTCTGCTAATTGGCTGATGGCGGCACTGGCAGGGTTGGTGAAACGCAAAAGGACCTAAAGGCAAGGAGGAGGCAGGCGAGGGAAATAATCTAACAAGTGAACGTCCAAGCCGATACAAAACTGACAGTTTTGTATTGTTTTGTAAACAAAAAATGGGATCAGACAGAAAATGGATAGAGCTGTGAAAACAAACCAGAATGGGATCAGGAACATGTAGATGTAGACACCAGGACCATGAACCAGGGACGAAGGCGAGACACAGGTGTACAACAGAGTAAGACAGGTAACGCAGACAGACAACGACAGAGTAAGACAGGTAACACAGGCAGACAACGACAGAGTAAGACAGGTAACACAGGCAGACACAAGCAACGACAGAGTAAGACAGGTAACACAGGCAGACACAAGCAACGACAGAGTAAGACAGGTAACACAGGCAGACAGGGAAAAACAGAGTAAGACAGGTAACACAGGCAGACAGGGAAAAACAGAGTAAGACAGGTAACACAGGCAGACAGGGAAAAACAGAGTAAGACAGGTAACACAGGCAGACACAAGCAACGACAGAGTAAGACAGGTAACACAGGCAGACACAAGCAATGACAGAGTAAGACAGGTAACACAGGCAGACACAAGCAACGACAGAGTAAGACAGGTAACACAGGCAGACAACGACAGAGTAAGACAGGTAACGCAGGCAGACACAAGGAAAGACAGAGTAAGAAGGTAATGCAGGCAGACAGGGAAAGACAGAGTAAGACAGGTAACGCAGGCAGACACAAGGAACGACAGGGATTAAATACACATGAAGCCAATCAGGCAACAAGACACAGGTGGGCAGACAGGAGGCCAGCTGAAAGCTTGGAGGTTCAGCAAAACACAGGACACAAGAGGCAGGGAACTTCAAAATAAAACAGGAAATAACCAAACATAAATCCAAACTCATGATAGGCTGTAAATGATGATAAATCAGACTTCCTATCAAACGTATGTGGACAACATCCTTGGTTGAGTGATGTCAATGTCCTTAGTGTTACCTTTCTGTAAAGACTCCTTGTGTGTTGAAGGTGAGGAGCTGGCCATGTTGGAGGATATGAGCATCGGAGTGATGGACCTGAGAAATGTCACCTTTAAAGTCACCCAGGCGACCTCGGGCTTCGCCCCGGACATGCTGCCGGTGATCACAGGGAACAGGAACGGCTTCAACGTCAGGGTGCCCATGCCGGGGGCCATGTTCGACTCGCTGCCACGGGAGATCCAGAACGGGATGCTGCTGCGCGTGCAGCCCGTCCTCTTCAACGTGGGCATCAACGAGCAGCAGACGCTGGCTGAGAAGTGAGTCCATTAGACAAGAACGGTGGAGGCCTTGAGGACGGATAGAAATGGAAAGGAAAGGGTCATTTTGGCTGGATAGGTATAGTTTTTGACTTTGTGAAATTATTATATTATTATCTATTAAAAACCTAATTATCTTTGTGCCTTTATCAAATAAAAAAATGACAGGTTGGATAACAGATAAAACAGGAAATTATTCAAATAGCTTAAATGTACTAAAAATTTAATAGGAAAAAGAACAATGTTGTGATTCATTTTCAGTCACACATAAATAATAGACAAATGTGCACAAAAAAATGTCAAAGGCAGCATCAATTTGACAGTCATTAATATAATGTATGATATATTGAATGTATGACCCTTTATTTAATTATAGTCAAATAGTTATGTTTCTCCTCTCCATTCATCTGGTGCTCCTCAATGTGTTAGACGTGGAGAACATTAGAAAATGGAGGAAATACGAAGTAGAAAAAGAGGTTTGAATGAGGATTCAATAGACGGAAAGATGAGAGCGAGGTTGCTGGTTGAAAGCCTCAGCCAAACCAATGTCAAGGTGCCCCTGAGCAAGGCTATGAACCCTATTTTAAAACCAGGTCTAATAGAAAGCATCAGTTCTCTGGATAACAAAGCTAGTTTGGGTGGGAAAAGTGTGCTGGCCAGGAAGGATTTCATCTCTGATATCTTACATGTGTGTTCAGGTTTGGAGACACGTCGCTGCAAGAGGTGATCAACATGGAGAGCATGACTCGCCTCAGCTCGTACTACGACCAATTTAAAGAAGTCCTGCCAGAAGACAGTGAGTCTACAACCATACAAATACATACCAAATATCATTATCCTATCAAACTCACTGCATCCCTCCTCTCTTCTCTCTGCAGGCCTGCCTCGCTCCCGCAGCGTCACCAGTCTGCCCGAGCTGCTGAAACAGCTGAGCCTGAATGTCAACGCCAAGAAAACCAAGAACGTGGAGATTCTGTGGCAAGCAGCCGAGGTAGACTTACTTCTCGTGTCTTCTCAAATTTGAAAAGCTCCGAGCTTCCTCCTCTAAACAATCCTCCAACCCCCTAAAAGGCATGTCGGCGTCTGAACGGAGTGCGCTTCACCAGCTGTAAGAGCGCCAAGGACCGCACAGCCATGTCGCTGACCCTGGAGCAGTGTCAGATCCTGCAGCAGGAGCACGCCCTCGCCCCACAGGTCTTCTACCAGGCCTTGGACTGTATGCGCAGGTCAGCTGATGGAAGTTATTACCGCTGCATTAAAAGCTTGGTAGTAAAATAAGTAATGCGTGGCTTCTGTTTCTCCACAGTGAGGGCTGCAGGAGAGAGAACACCATGAAGAATGTGGGATGTCGTAAATATGCCTTTAACGCTCTCCAGCTCAAGGCCTTCCCCAAACAATATCGCCCCCCAGAGGGCACGTACGGGAAGGTCGAGACCTAAAGGGGACTCTTGTCAGCGGAGGAAACGCCTAAAGACTGAAGGGGGATGATGATGAGAGCACCACACAAACAAAAACACCAAACACAAACTGGAACAGCCCTTTGTTTTGTGCTTAGACACTGTCGAGATGATTAATGTCCAAGTGCCAGTGCTACTGTAGATTGTTTTCTAGCGGTTCCCCTCCTCCTCCTCCAGTCGTACTAGAATCACACACCTCTCACAGCCACTTCACAGCCAGAGAGATGGCTTTCTGTGTTACATTGTAGCCGGCGTGCACGCGGCGCCGTTAGCTGCCGTGGCAGTCGTAGCAAGGGGAAGCGTTCAACGGAGTCGTTTGAACTTGTGTCACTAGAAATAAGATGTGCAAAATGTCTCAGTTTAAGAAAAAATGATGTGGGGGGCCACGTTTGTACTTGTCCTTTCTGCTTTGATTGGTTTTTCTTATTGTCAACAACATATATGCAAAGACCAAAAAACAACAATGTATTACAGCTCCTCGCTGAGTGCCATAAAGCTCCACTGTTGTTCAGAAACTATTAAAAAAGACATCAATTAGCCACTCTGTTGCATTGGCTTCATTATCCTCCCATTAAAGTGCACATGGCCCCTGGAGTTTGTTCTGAGAGAATCCCACAAATGCAATACTGCTGCAGTTAAACTCATCTAATGTGTATTAATGCACTCAGGAAAATAGTCCCCAACAAATGCACTATTTACTCCTGCTTGAGTAACTGTCGAGCCCTGAAGATTAGTATCCGTAGTAGGAGGAACTAATGGATTGTTGGCTTTGGTCTTTTAAAGGGATTAATTGACAATGAGAAAAATGAAGAAGAATACCAGCTCTATCTTATTTCAGTGCTTTTCTCTTCGGTCTTTCAGTTGCTCTTTCTCCTTCTTCAAACATAAATATTTAAGACCATATCTCTCTACAACAAGCACAGCTCCTCTTAAGAAGGACCATCCCACACCAGAAACCTTCATTTGTATTACAATGATGTCTCAAAATCACAGGCTCCAAAAGTGCCGCATCACAATATTCTATAAACATATCTACAGATATAAGACATTTCTGAAGGTTTATATGCAGCACTGTAGTGGTTCGAAAGCCCTTCAAACATGCGTGTTCTCACTTTTACAGCACTCAGTTGAATTATGCAGAACCTTTGATCAAAATTGGGTTAACACTTTTTAAAAAATCTATTAATTTAACCTGCATGAAGAAGGAAACCTACTGCTTTTCAACTGTGTTTACCGTTACGATTAAGAGGACCCGTGAGCACTCGGTAGATGTTTTTTAGACTGAAGTGAAATAATGATGCACCTCTTCTGTTGTCAGTTCAGCTCCAGGCTACAGTGTACAAAACATATTGTACTTACAGAGACTGGATTTTATTTTGAAAATGCTATTTTTGCTTACAGCTGTTTGTGTTGATATGGCTGTTGCTGCCAAATGCTGTTATAGTTTTTGATCCATTGTTATTGAGTAGGTTCGGACCTCGTTCTGATCAGTTGTACATGCACACAGGCCGGACATGGGAGAGACGCCTGCACCCCCACAGAGGGACGAAGTCAAACTGGATGATGAATAAAGGCTTGTCGATGCCAAATGGGAGTGTCAGTTAATTAAATTAGACATTACAGCTTGCCAATTGAGCAGCAAATATTTCACTCAAGGCTTGATTATCTAATGGGAATGGTAGGCAACTGCCCTGGACCTTTAGTTCCCCCTAAACCTCCAGTTAATGTGTGTATGGTAGGGATGGATGTAGGATATTATCCTGCATCGGGGTAAAAAAAAAAAAAAAACACTCCCTTGCCACATTTAGCTCCAAAAGTGATGTGAATTTTTCAACAAATATTTTGCCACTTTTTTTTTTTATCCCCAGCAATATTTGTGAACTATGTCAGTTACTTTTCTTTAAATCTAAATGTTCTAATTCTAAATGGCATATCTAAATGTTGAACCCATATCTGAATATCAAATGTTAAATCTAAATGTACATTTTCAATATTAAATCTAAATATTGAATCTAAATATTAAATGAAATTAAAAAAAAGAAATGTCAAATATAAAGCTAATATGCAAATACACACTAAGTACCCCAAGTACAATGAGAGTATTTAGTAGTAGTAAATGCAGTATGCCAAAAATACCAGGATGTCCTAACGAGATCACTTAGCATTTTCCAGTTTACAAGCCAGCCTTTTCTGGCTGTGCTTACCCACAATCCTTTGCGCAGGGGCTCAACAAGCTACAAGGTGAAGGTTATTGCAATGTTATGAGGAAGTAGAATGACCAACTCATGCCACAGGGAGTACGTTGTAATAGCAGCTGTAAAGTTGAAGAAAAGAAGTATGTAATCGGGAACTCAGGCTAATGTCCATACTGCTGGGTATGTAATCATTGACTCGCGCATGCGCGTACTGCACTCTCTTTCTCGACACCGTCTGGAACGCCTCTGCTTGCTTCTCGTTTTTCTGTGCGCAAAAATACGGACAGAGTGAGATCTCGCTGCGTCGTCCTGTCCTCGTCACCCGCCGTGCTGCATGTCGGTGATTCTCCGATGTTTTGCGACAACGTCCCGGGTCGTCTCCCCGAGCTGTGTGCGGAGGTGAGGGCTGCACTTTACCACTAGTTTCTTTCTGGTAGCTTTTAATGTGAACACGTGTTTCTGTGCAGATCGCAGAACTCGTGAAAGACATTTCCACGCTCACGAGTGCAGAAATACCAGAAATGTAGCTCGTTAAAACACCCATCATGAGGAATGTGCAGCAGACAGTGTATTTTGCAGATATGTCTGTACTGAGCTCAGGACTATGACTGGTAATTGAGTATTTTATACTGTGGTATTACTGACATATGTGAGTATATTCATATTTGACAGCACTGTAAACTCACTTCTTTGTAAATACACGTTGAATTTGCTTTGCATGGGACACTTGAGTGCAGAGTGGTGTGTTTTTTTCATGTCTGACAATATTGTTTTTTTTTCTTTTAGTCAGTGCCCATGATTGACAAGAACCTGATTAAATATTATACTATTGCATAACACCTCCCATTCAGTCTGTTTTCCCTCTGGCCGCTCAAAGGTTATTTGCAGCTGACCACCGTTGGTCCCACTGTGTGAGAGGAAGAGCAGCAGCCAGCAAACACTACAGCTCATCTCCTACACACTCCGCCACAGGTACTTTTTGAAACGTGTTGCCTCTCATTGAACTACACTAATCACCATGACTTGTAACCACAGCCTTGATCAGGAGGAAGCGATACTGTATCTCATCAGATAATTCACCAGAGGAGTTTAAACGCTCATCAGAGTCTTGTTGCACTCATGTCTTTCCTCCCTCAGGGTCCATGATGAGTAAGAAGCTGCTGGTGGATGTGGACTGCGGGGTGGACGACGCTCAGGCCATCATGCTGGCGCTGGCCGCCCCCAACGTGGAGCTGCTGGGCATCACCTGTGTGCACGGAAACACCACCGTGGAGAATGTGTGCAAGAACACGCTGCGGGTCCTGCAGGCCTGCAACAAACTAGAGGTGGGTGCAACGGGCCGCTGTCGTTTCCTAGACAGTGGAGTTATTTAATGACAAGCCACATGACAAGAAGTGGACAAAGTGCACAACTTCATGAAATCAGTGGAAAAGCTGCACAAACACGTCAAGATTAGACCACTGCATTCTAACACCAAAAGGAACGGTGCTGTCTAAATGCTCTGAAGAAGGAAATAATCCTAACCTTCAAATAAAACCAAATATAATATAAATTTGAGTTTTATTGACTGATTGAAAAGTTTAAAACTGTAAAACGTTCAGTTGAATTAGAAGTTAGTTTAAGAACATCAACTGTACAATAAATATTTTTACTTCATGTCCAGGCTTCTACCAAAGTATACGAGTACATCAATAAAGACAGTATTCCGACTGGAAATTCAATTAACTGTTAATTTTAATATAATCCGTCACGGTAAAGTAACATCATCATATTGATCTTACAATGTCGTACATCTTAATTTTGTCATCTTGTAGTTTGAATGAACTTGACTAGTATCATGAATGGACAGAACTCAGTCTGGATGCTGTGTAATAATTACATCATCTGGTTCAGATTCCAGTGTTTAAAGGTGCAACTAAGCCCATCCTTGGGGAGAGCATCGATGCGGGACACTTCCATGGGTTGGACGGGCTTGGAGATGCTCCTGACCCCAATGCTCCCGGTCTGGACCTGGTTCAGAAGGAGGGCGCTGTGTCAGCCATGATCAGGATCGTCAATGAAAACCCGGGAGAGGTGAGAGGCGTGAGACAGCACTGTGCGTTTGTATGCGTGCGCCTCTTTCGGGGTCTTTAAGTCTGGGTTTACTCCCCCAGGTATCTCTGGTTGCCACGGCACCCCTCACCAACCTGGCTCTGGCTGTGAGGATGGATCCGTCTCTACCGAGCAAACTCAAAGGGCTCTACGTCATGGGAGGCAACACTGAATGTCAGTTAAGTAGTGAACTTGAAGCAAAAGGTGGTGATGTTGACAGTTTTAGAGGGCTGGGCGATAATGTACAGTGTGAGAAAAGGTACATTTAAATAACTTTTAAAAAGCCGGTTTGTCTTAAATTACAGTTAGCTCCTACAGGGGTGACTGGTTGGCGCTAGATGTTACCCCCAGGTGTTTGTAGATTAAAATAATTAATATTAATATAAGCCAACTGTCGCTACAGACCTGTTTCACTCACTGTTAGTTATGGAAAAGGAAAATAATGGTGAGCTGCTGCCGTTAAGTGTGTCTACAAAGTCCTCATTCATCTGTCGACATCCTGTAGTGGTGGAGTTCAGTGTGTAATCAGTGGTTTGTTCCTTCCAGCTCGAGGAAACACTGTACGAGCGTGCGCCGAGTTCAACTTCGCCGCTGATCCAGAAGCTGCGTACATCGTACTGAATGAATACCAGTGTCCCACCTACCTGGCCTGCTGGGAGTTTACCTGCTACAGCAAGCTCTCTTGGGCAAGTCATAGTTTACACATTGTTGTAGATTCCAGACTAATAACAGCACAGAGGCTTTCTGACGAGGTAATGCATCAGTGAGCTCATCGGAGAAATGTTGCTGCTCTGTGTTTTACGTATTACAGGAGTTTTGCGACGAATGGTTGGCGCAGGACACCGATAAAGCTCGCTTCATGGCACGGATCTTCCACTACAGCATTGAGGCGTCGCAAAGCGAGCGCCTCCAGAAAGAGTTCGTGGACGGCACAGGTTTTGTGTCCTGCGACTCGTACGCCATGGCGGCCGCCGTGGACGATTCCTTCATCGTAGAAAGCGACCATTACCCGGTTAGCGTCGAGCTGATGGGCACACACACCAGAGGGATGATGATAGTAGATACTGTGGGCATACTGAAGAAGACGTGCAAGGCTTACATCATGAAGAAGGTGGACATGGAGAAGTTCAAGCAGATGATGACGGCTGCTTTAAAATAACAGCTCTGGACACACTAAGCATTAGTGACCATGTCACCGTTACTGTCCACATATTTTGGCTCAGAGTCGAAGAAGCTTACTACTCACAATGAGTCATTTCTCTTTGTGTTGTTATAAGACAACATACTACTTAAAAAGTATGCAACTAACTACAAACTGCATCTTTGCACTTTCTACAGCAGGAGCAGCTCATTTTGTATGTTATATTCATTTTTATGGAAGACTTGTGGAATTAAGGTATATGATTGACCCATCATAAAAACGGTTTTTAATGTTAGAATAAAAAAAATGTCTTTGATGACAGATCCCCATTTGCACCACATTATTTATTTCATTACATAGTTTGTCATAGCATCACGCGCACACACACACCACTCATACAAACAAAGCTCCAGCCAGCGACAGCTTCAGTGTTTTTTAGCACATGTTGCCGATAAGTCGTCCATCCTCTTGTGCGTCAGCGTGCATGTTCTTCAACATTTGATAGTCCTTTGCTACCCACTTTTCTTCACACGTGATTCAGATGAGGCCGTGAAGCTGCACAAATACTGACCTGTGAGCAGCCGCGAGGAACCATTAGAGTCATTACAAGTGTTTACAGCTGCTCATCCAGTGTTCTTTCAACCACACGGGATGCATCCTCAATATCCTTTCCTTCCTCTGAATCGCGACCTTGTGTCCAGCTGTCAAAAGAGGACAGACATTGGTTGGTCAATATGTGCAAGAGAGATACATTTTTATATTAACAGCCTTACATTTTTTTTAAATATAATTTCAAATGCAATGGGATTACGCTTACTTACCATGGACCTCTTGCACTCAAAGAAGGATGTTTGCAGGGCTTTGCAGTGGCCTTCTTTCAAACACTCACTCGGCATCTTCCCCTCCTGACCAATAGAGAAACCAGTTAGAATACACTGGGCCCTTCTACGTGAGCCAAATGTGCACTCTGAACCCGATATCCTAACATTGGTAAAATAGTTACATACCGGTATTCGGTTATGATCGGTTGAGAAACACAAACACATATTCTGCACATTCAAATCCAGCTGTCGTATCCTAGTATAAATGTCCGTGAGCACAGCCGTTAGAAAACCCTTCAGGACGTTTGAACCGTGTTGATCCTCAGAAATGTGTTTCGGTGTTAACGGTTCGGTTTCATGACAAATTATCTTCAGTTGTTATTAAGTTAACGGCGTTAGTTAGCAAGCTAGCAAACGGAGCACCTATACAAGTTTGACGTCGGTCACATTTACGACTTGATGTTAAATTAGCCGGTTTGTCTTAAATTACGGTTAGCTAATTCAAGGGTGACTAGTTGGCGTTAGATGTTACCCAGTTGTTTGTAGATTAAAATAATTAATATTAATATTATCCAACTGTCGCTACGGACCTGTCTCACTCCTGTGTTTCAGGCTTGACGACCAGGGGACGCTTAACTTACTTTTACCACGCAGTCGTGCTGAAGGAGACAGGCTTTGAAGTCCTCTCTGATGCCGGCGCAGGCTCGGGTATCTTCCTCTTTATCCTCGTAGTATTTCGGCATTGTTCGGAATCCACTTTAACAACCTCAACGCTCCCGTATTTGTAAATTGACAAGTGCAAGGACAGCGGCGACGTGAATGACGTGAACGCTTCCGTCCATGTTGCTGAAAATGCATGATGGGAAAACGGAAGTACGTACGTTGGCACAGACAAGTGCATGCTGGGATGGTTTGTAGTTTGTAGTTTGATATATATATATATATATATATATATATATATATATATATATATATATATATTATATATATATATATATATATATATATATATATATATATATATATATATATATATATATATATATATATATATATATATATATATATATATATATATATATAATATATATATATATATAATATATATATAAATAAACTGATATATACATTGTGCTCATGTTTGCAATAGATTTATATTGCTTCCCCCCTTTACTTTAGAGCTGTTGTGAAATTAAACTTGGCGATGCAGATGATATGAGCAGAACAAAATCACAACACAGAAAATGGCCATGACATCCAACAACTTGTATCATTTATTTCAAAGATGTCCATGAAAAACGATGTCTAACACATCAGAGGCAGGCATACACATGTACATGATGAAGGCACATGAACTGATGGGTGTATGGGGTTGTCGATCGAGGTTAGAGTTCCTTTCTTTCTTTCTTTTTTTTTTTTTTTTTTGGTCTTCAGTCCTTTCCAGAAACACCATTTCAGGGAGATCAGAGGGGTATTCATGACCGTTCATGCTGTTTTCATGCATTCAGTTTCTGGTTGTATGTGGATACAGGACAAGAGGGAGAAGCCAATCCCGTAAGCAGTACTGACATTTCAAAACAACATGTTCCACCATTTAAACGGCTTGCTCTCATCTTCTCCCAATTAAAAGAAGAATCTGATGAAGAGGCGGTGATCAAGCTATTTCAGTTTTTCGTAAGTACAGCTCTAGCATGGATGGTTTGATCAGGGGGTGGAGGAGCCTGCTCTGACCAAAAACATTGTTTAGAGGCTACAAATAATAATCATGCAAGTGAACAACATGATTAGCCAAAACAAAAAAAGACATTTTCATATCTATTCCAACGAAAGGCACTTCACTACCCCCTTGAATAAACCACTTAGATGTAAAATGAGTGAAGTTTCACTTAAAATTGCTTTCACTCAAAACATTGGCCGCACACACAAACACAAAACATGTCAAGTGAATCTCAACAAACTATTAAATGAGGCAGAAGAGAGAAAGAGGAAGAGAGAGGGGGAAAGAACGCTAGATAATGCTCATTGCTTTTTAAAATATTTACAATCAGTGAAAGTACGACACGGCTGCAGCAAAATCATACAAAAAAAAACAAGGCGCACTCTGCAATGATCAGTAGTCATAATATTCTGTCCAATCAGAAAAACAGATACAGATACTTGATTAGAAAAGACAGATTGGTAGGTTGATTTGGAGGCGTCAGTGAAATGAGCATCTAATGTGGGAAGATGGAGGTTTTAAATACAATGGTGAGGGTGGGATGGCAACATAACAAAAAAATTGTGAAAAAGCAGTGCAAATCATGCTGTTTCAGATGGTAATCTGGTACAAAACCCCCCTCTCTTTTTTATCACTTTCACTGAGCATAACACAGATATATTCTTCTAAGCATCCAATCACTAATTGGACCATGTGTGTGTTACTTTAAAAATATTAGTATATCCAGCAATCAAAGTGTAGGCAAGAGTGAGAGATTGGAATAATGTTGCTGAGAAAATTTCAAGGGACCTGGATATAAGGCACAATTTTTCAAATTTTAACCCACAACTTCTTCAACAGAATCTATTCACAACTCTCCAACCATTCAGTCTTTAAGAAGTAAAAATGTATCGTTTGATCACTTCAAGTGAAAAGAAACCGGTACAGACTGAAGCTACTTGCACCGGCAGACAAAAGCAACTGTGCAAGTAGCTGTAATAATGAAAAGAAAACATCGCAATTTAGAAAAAAAAACAAACAAACAAAAAAACAAACAACAGTACACAAATAAAACGGACTCTGAACTACCATAAACATCTCTGAATAGAATAAAAATATATTTTACCTCTTGTACAAATTAAAGATTTATTTCAAATAAATTAAGTCACCTTCATAGATCGTCAAAGCTGTAATAATATATCAATATAACAATATATTCCTTCGGGAAAATGACGCCAAGGCAATGTCTGATTAGTTTACTATAAATGGACACTGAGGTCGTACACTGCCTGTCAGACAGGAGGTGAGTTGGATATGGTGTCATGGTATTTATTTTCTTGATGGATCGGGGTAGTTACCACGGAAACCGGCCTACCGTATGGCCAAAGTTGTTACTGACTGGCTACAGGCAGGATTTTGGAACAGTAGGCTCATCCTGAGTTTGCGTTTCAGGACAAGTGGAGCATTTGAGTGTGGCTGACAATACTCTGGGGGTGAGGGAAACCTTCTTGTTCGGGCTGGTGTTGATCTAGGGCTCCATCATCTTCGTCGAGAACAGAGAGCAACTGGCCATTAGCAATGACAACATTCTTGATCATCATGGGCTTTTGCTGAGGCGCTAGTGACAGTGCAATGCCCCAGCTTGCCCAAAAGGTGGCAGCATTGAGTAACAGAAGAGGATTTGGCAGCATCTACACCAGTGGCCAGGTGACTGGTTCTCCCCAGATGTGACAATTTGTCCTCTTCTCCGTCCGAGCATTTTCTGATTGTGTTCAAAGGTGCTGAACAACACAGTCACTTTGAGAGCCAGAGCGGGCCACAGACGTCTTGTTTTTTTAGGACAGTAGTATTCACATTCTCACAAAGGAATTAAGAGCACACAAGTGAGGGAGAGATGTGGAAAGAAATGGAGAAATCGATCAATGAGAAGAAAGACAAAGTACATTAGAAAGAGCGGGGACAGAGAGGGGGCGTTCCTTAGACGAGCTCAGACGAGCAACTCTGGTGGGTTCTAATGACTTCACTGCTGGTTGCTAGGTGCCGAGGCCCAGTGTCAGCAATCTAGGAGAATTTGGTCCCCCAGGGGCCATGATTCACGTGCCCGCTCCAGAGCAGTCAGCCAGCTATCCTCTTTATATGTATCTGCAGGAGAGCAGAGCATCACATGCGTTACTGGATTAAAACAAGGAGGCCGTGCATCTGGAGAAAGAAACTGCTATTGATCATTTGATTGGACAGGAGACGAACGTGTGTGGTGAGGGAATGGCTTACTTCGCTGAGGATGGCCCACACCGCCGAGTCTTTGAGGACCGAGAGCCGAAGGGCTATGATGGGATTGAAAGAAGGATCTACAGCCCCTTCTGCCAAACCCTTCTGAAAGTGACCTGCGTGGTTAAGCATACGTGTGACGTCCTATTAATCATATCTATACAGACATACAGTTACATTACATGGCAACATATATTTATTCAACTGTCACGTTTCAATAAAAGCTTAAGAACAAAAGCCAATTACACAAAAACGTCAGCAAAATTAAAAGAATAAAAAAGAGAAAATATCTGCAGGAAGAGCAGTTTGCATGTACAATAACAATAGCAGGATCCCAAATCCACTTACCGATCCTGTAAAACCGGTCTTCGGTTCGCTTGTACTTTTCTTTGGTCTGCAGTCCAGGTTCCTTCACGTATGACCACAGCGAGAGACGGATAGTGGAATAAAATGTGGGACAAATGAAATTGTTAATGGATTTGTGATTTGAGCAGCAGTTAAACGGATGCTTGAATCCGTGCCTACACTGGGGATTGTGAGTCACAATGTCAGAATGTATCACCTCAGGCGGGGCAAACGATTCTGTCACGCTCGCATTCCTGTCAATAATCAATATGCTGCGTCCCTAAGAGCAACCACTCAATGTAATCTAATCAAAAGCATTTGCACTGCACACCACTGAAAGAAATGTTACAGACTGTGTGTGTGTGTCTGTGTGTGCGTGTGTGTGTGTTTCCTTACCGAAACAGGCAGTATTTCCACTGTGGTGTTCTCGATCTTGTCCCCAGGGTGCTCTTGATTACCACTGCGGAACAGGAACCTGCCAATCAAATTAGGCATTCGTTTTAATATTTACATCCATGGATTAGCACCCTTGCACTTTTTTTCCGCCCACAGTAGCTGCCACACCGATGCACGTGGCACCAGTCCAGCATCACATAGACTACGTCATGGGTTTGCATGTAAATTGATGTTTTTAAGTGGTGTAATCGTTCTGTATGTACCCGCCCAGGGATTGCTGGTGGACAATAGCTACTAGTTAAATGTGGCATAGATCATACTCCCATTGTGAGATGAATTGGGGGTCCTTGTTTAATAAAGTATATAAAACAAGCATGATAATCAAGCCACTCGTGGGCAGTATGTTAGTTAGGCAAGTCACGTTTATGAAATAAAAAACTGGATATGCAAAAGTATGTTCACCCGCATTGTTAACTGACAGCAGAATATATGTTCAAAGCCTTTGCTTCTTAGATCTCATATTCAGCTCATAACTGCATGTTTTGAACTTAAAAAAAAAAAAAAAACTGGAGGATGGTTTGAATTCATAAAGCATAGCCACAGTGTGGAACATGAGCCTCACTTTGGATTTGGGGTTCAAGATTCGAGATTCAAAGAAGAATGCTCTCCCTACTTCTGAAACGAGGTTGTTTTTAAGATTGCGGGGCAGCACTTTTGCTTGTGTTGAATGTGTAACAGCCGGAGAGTAGGCGACAGAGGAAGGATGCCAGCCAGAGACGGAGGCAGTGACGGATCGCAACGACGGCTGTATATCTGAGATGTCGTCTGATCAGCAAAGCAAAAGGAGTCTGAGCCGATGTAATTGGTGCCATTCAAAAGAGGACAAAACACTCCAGAGTCAGACCGTGGGGCGCTGGATGGCCCCTAACCCACTTGTCTGGCTGTCCCAACGTTATCTCTACGAGAGCAGTGGATGCATTCATCACTATAAATTGAATGTCCCCATGACCAAATATTAACATCCCTTTCAGGTCTGCTCTGATCCAAGCCGTTTCGCTATCTGCTCTCTTTATATTCGCCGCCTTGCTCCCTCTCTACCCCGGCTCCGCCGAGAGTAGGAGGCTGGCCCGGGAATGCTTATTTTAGAGCACTCTCATTAGCTCAGCCTGATCCCCGAAGACAAGCATGCACCAATGCACTCACACTCTCACTCTCACTCTCACACACACACACACACACACACACACACACACACACACACACACACACACACACACACACACACACACACACACACAGTGAATCTAAACCTGAATCACTAAAGAGCAGCAGGCAGAATTGAAGTGAATTTTTTTTGCATGTGCCCATATGTGGAAATGCATATGATGTATGTGCAAATCAATGAACATGTGACGATCAGATAAAGCCGTTCGTACTTCTCTATACTAATTGGTCGGTCAAATTTGAAGAGGATGTAGTCTCCTGCCGTAGGAGTGATGGCCCAGAAGAAGTCCTCTCCAAGGTACGTCTTCTCCAGCGTGTGACCCTGATACACCTGAATGATAGAAAACACGGGTTTTCGTTCAAGCTTGAGTGCCGATTTAAACAATTATTACTTTTACAGTTGCTTTTTTTAATAACTAAACTATATCAATTCACAAAAGGGTCCATATCAGACACAAATAATAAATAAATAGAATTTGATGACAACAACTCAGAAATATAATAAGATATTTTAATTCGAATGTATACAAAATGACCTCAACTGTCTTGAAATGTGTACAATTCTTCAACACAGCATGAAAGAAGCTAACTGCAAAGTAAAGAATGAAAGCTAAAAATAAGTGTTTTTATGGGAACCCTGGCATGGCACCTTCACTGAAGTGGAAACCTCAGCTGGGGGGTTGACATGCATCTTGTGGAGCAGTGGCTTCAGGAAGTCCTTGTCCTACACGCACAGTCAGAGGAGGAAACCAATAAATCTACACGGGAAGTAGCCTCTGCTGTTGTTGCAAATGATTGATGATGAAGTAAAAACAAGATATATCAAGACTCACTGTCAGTTTTTGGATCTTTCCAGCAAGTGAAGAATGGAGTCCCACGTGTTGAAACAGGGAGGGTCTGAACCGCACGCGTAGGCCGGACTTCTGCCGCTCGCAGTGTTTCTTTGAAAAAGGAAATGGTGGGTTTGATGAGACGCAGTCGCCTTACAGTGACAGCCATCTGTACAGTGATCACAGCTCATACCGCATCTTTCTCAGGATTGCAGACTTTGACCCAGAGAATGTGGTCCAGTAGCCAGTCGATGGGCTTCTCCTTGTAGAACATGAAGATGAACTCAACGATAAGGTTTAGGTCTGGAGCCTGGAACATTTTCCCTGTGGGAGAGCGAGATATACAGGGGTTTACAGAAGCATTCAGCACAATTAACAAGATGAATTAACAACTCATGTATTCTAAAACAAAACAGGGAAAAAAAAGAAAGTTACACTTAGACTAAAAATACACCTATTCCTAATTTACATACTGTAGTGATGCGCTTAATTTGGATTCGCTTTTCCCTGCCAATTCAAAGTACTTTACAGTGACCCCGTTTCTACGCCAATCAATATCATTTCCATCTTTTCTTGGCTGCTGCAGATACATCCACGTTGCATTGATCAGAAATCCCACAAGTCTTGCAGAATGGGAATATCTTGCCAAGTGGATTGGAAAATCCGTTTTTTTAACCAGGAATGCCACTGTATGTCTTTGGACAGACCCCCGGTGGATGTATTGATCATTGCTTGATATTACTTAACGTACCAATGAAGCCCAGCTGAGAGAACTCCAGGATCATCCAGTCCTCCGACGAGAGCTGCAGGGCAAAGTTCTTCATAGTGGCAAAATAGTTGGGCTTGGCCACAATGTCGTCCTCCAGCTGACGGAACAGAGGCACAGAAAGAACAAAATGTGAGACAAGAGAAACCACTTAAAGAGTTCTGGGTTTATAGTTGCTGGAGAGGGAGACTCCTCTACGTTCACTTGGGGATAACACTCCAAAACTGAACTAAGAAACATTTCTGAGTGGCTACATTAAACTAGCGTAGCAGCAGATGTCGAACAGGTAGTACCTCTTCCCTCCAGGTGAGAGCAGAGAATGGAAATGACACAATGACAGAAAGATGGGAGATTAGCAGCAACAAAGTGAAACTAAATTGTAAATGACTGGCGCTGGCGATTCAGATCTGCTGAGAGTAAACATTTATAGTAACATTCCCAAATTGGATGTAAAGTCTAAGAGGATTAGGAGAAGAATAAGTGAATCTGGCTCCGGTCTGATGGAAACAACACGGGCTCTGATGACTGACTGCAACAACACGCATTTGCTTGGTTTTTAATTTGATATGACATGCCCCAAACTAAAAGCAAACCAGTGTTTGCTCAGTGACGCCTGACAGCGACACGCATGAGTAACGGTCTACAGAGCCCTGAGTAAAATGCAACCCAAACAAGTTGCCATGGTTACATTAGTTCCATTCGTCTTATATATTTCAGGACATACCTGGACATAGTAGACTCCTTTGCTCACTGCATACATCATGAGGAAGGAATAGTCCAGATTCTGCTTGGTTCGCCATCTAAACAAAGAAGAAGCCATCAACACACATGAAAAAACGACACACCCACATGAAACGTGATGTCATCATGATACTGTTTTTTGAAAGTCTGGGATTCCCAGGAACAATGAACAATGGAATCTATTTGAATCATTTATAAAAGGATGCTGTCAAACTTGATTGTTTGATCTAAATGACCTGCACTTGTTGTACAAAGAGGCACCATGAATACAAGGGCATGGACGCACATGCGCTTCAACTCAGCAAGGTGGTTGAGTGTTGCTGCAGTTTCAGCAGTGAGAGAATACAATGCAAGCACACACACACACACACACACACACACACACACACATAAAACAAGTGTCTCCAATAAAACAGTTTCATGCTACATCCTGTGCTGAACAAGATACCAACTGTTCGGATTGCCATCCGAGAGAATCTGTGCTCACAAACGCCCACACACAAACCTGACACAGTCCTCTGGGCTACAACCACTACTGTAGGTAGTTGGCACAGACTGCACCATAAACAGATTTCTAATGAACCCAGTTGTTAGCTGCCTATAAAAAGAAGATAAGCACGGAGGATAATAAGAGGGAGCACTACAGAGAGAGAGAGATAGAGGGTGCTGCTGCTGATGACCTTGATCTGACTTTGAGAAATGCCTGTGGAATACTAAGTACCGAGGCAGCCTACCTAAAAGCTCTTGCATGCTCGCTGCCTCCCACTTTCCCCCTGACTCATCCTTCTACTTTTCCTGCAATCCACATCACAGCTGTCCCGCATTTTGCTTCCCTCCAGGCAGATCGCCTCACGATTACCATGATGATTTCTATCACGTTTTCCTAATTGAATGTCGGAGCGGAGAACCCACAGATAACGTCTGCGTGAACGACATACTTGACTCTCTCTTTGGAGTCTCCGAAGGTCTCCTTGAGGTTGGTGAGTTCGGGGTAATAGGCGGCTGGCGGGGAGATCACCTCCAGCAAGCCTGAACTCAGCTCTGTAGCAAACCTGAGGAAAGAAGATGATGGTGACATGATGACACACACACACACACCACCTGTTTTCACTCCTTGACAACACATCGAAATGTTCAGAGTCATGACTAATTTGTATCTTTGCCACCTTGCGAATGTTAATGAACCAGATTCCTTCTCAACTGACAGGCGAAACATGGCTGTGAAAACAGCAAATGATGGACAGGCATACTTTCCCAAAGTGTTTCCTCGGGAGTGAGGGTGGTAAAAAACAAAAAAAAAAACAACCTTGGGCTGCAATACCTTCCAGCAAGGTGAGATATGCCATCTTAACCTGCTTGGAGGAATCTTTTATATACCCTGCATGCCTGTTAATAGGCTTCCAAGTGACCAGTTTGCTACCAATTAAGATTTGCTGCATACATTAAACTCATTCCTCTCTAAAAAAAAAAAAGAAAAAAAAGTGGTGGGATGTTGCAGCTGAGCATGACAGGCTTACAATGGAAAACCACAATTGTTACATTTCAACATTCTCATATGCTCCATTGTATAGGAATGGGACACTCGGTTCTTATAGATGAATATTATAATCATGACAGTAATTGATGAGGATGAATGGCTGAATGAGGGCGTCAGTTTCATAGTTATTAAATCAATTTGGTCAATTAGTATTGGTAAATTAACGGTTTTAAATATTGTTGTCTATTAAATCCTTTTTTAATTTAATGTATTTTTTATATGCTGATGTTTGTTTGAGACCCTAAATACAGGATAAGCGGTAGAAAATGGATGGATGGATGGATGGATGTTTGTTTGAGAGTTGGGGCTTCATCATTTGAGGGTACAAATGGTTTGAGGCAGTCCTCCATTTGTTCAAGAGCAAATTCAGGTAGAATATATTGATGAATCTCATGCAGCGGTGTGTAAAATGTTTGCACACACAGTTTAAGCACCGATTTGTGCGTATGCACTGTTGAAGCCCATTATTTCTGTCGGAAAGTAGAGAAGTGTACTCACTCTTTCTCCAGGACAGCAACTACGCTGTGAACGTAGTCCACATCAGTCTGCAGACAAAACAAGGAGGACACATTAGACGCAGTCCTTTCGGCAGAAAGTGCTGTGACTTATACTTTTTGTTCAAGTAAGGGTCAGACAAAAAATAAGAATTATATTCTTCTTTCTGCTGCTTTCCAATCATGAAATGCATTAATTGACATATGTGATGTGGACTTGTGTGTCAACTTTATATTGTAATGTGCATTTTCATGAAAGGGGAAAAAAAAAAAAAAAATACTGAACAAGTATGAGATCTCACCTCCCCAACGTAGACAATGATGACGCAGTCAAGTTTCTCCTCAGGTGACAGCTTGTCTATTAGCGAGCGCAGCGTCTCTGACAGATAAGACTTCACCTTCCGCTTCACTGTGGGGATCCCCATCACCATGGTAACTGAGAAGAACGAATGCGATGTGAGAACATGAAAAGTCAAACGCCTGCAGAGGTGGCGGTTAAAATCGAGTGGTTCCAAAACCCTAATCTTTGCTTGTAAGACAATGACTAATTACATCAGCCAAAGTCTAGAAGGACAGAAAAGGCAATGTAATCCAAAGCATACACTTCAACTTACAAATTAAATAGAGAGTCACTGAATCAACACGAAAAGGCAACAATGTTTGGACTTTGGACAGATGTATCAACTACTAATCATAGCTGGCATTTACTCAACATCAATCTTTATCTGGAGATCTGCAAAGCGGGGCCAAATTAGTTTATGGGTTTTCCAACCAACTAAGTAAACAAAGCCAAAGCAGCAATGAGAAGAAGAAACTACCGAGCAGAAGTGCAATCTAAGAGAGGGTCGCATTCATGCATGCTGATGACGACCTCTGATCTGAGACTTGTCACAAGTAGGAGCAGACATTGCACTCCGCTACACCACGACAGAAAGCCGTGGAAAGGGAGGAAAAGAGACCGGCTATTGTCATCTCGTGAAACAGACGGCCTCTTCTTTCGTGTGGCGAGACACAACAGACTGCTGCAGACATGAAAGCACTTCATTTTGCTCACTAGAGCACAAGGATCACTTTCACTAGGGGAAGAGAGAGAGCGAGAGAGAGTAAGGAAATGAGAGGGCAGGCTGGTTATTTGACACTGAATAAGTGTTTTCCTCATGCTACGTAAAATAACTCAAACAGCTGCATGGAATTGTCTATTAGCCTGTGTGCCCTCTTTGTGTATGTTGAGCTTTCTCTTCCTCTTTTGCATGGTGTACTAACCCGCTACTGAATTAGAAATAGGAGGTGGTTTTTGTTGTACTAAAAAGAGGGGAGTTACAGACAATATGCACCAAAGAGTCAGTTCAGATTGTGAAGTACGTGGAGGGTTAAAGCGCTGCATGCATGTGTGTATCAGAGTTAAATGGGGGGTGCATGCTGACTGGGCTGATGTGATGGGGGCCTCAACAAAACCAACGCGAGGTGCAGAATGAGTGAGCAGCAACAGTGGGCTCCAGAGCCGGAGCAGAGAGTGATCTGTGCAGCGTGGAGAATCTGTCCCAGTTTTGCTTTGTGTTTCTGGCACTAAGCTCCCCGTCGTATAGCGCGCGACACCCACCACCGCCGAGAAAGTAGGTCGAGGATGAAAGGAGAATGTGGGTGGAAGGAAAAGAGACGGGGAGTGACAGAATAAGGGAGGGTGGCAGACAGTGAATGAGTGATAATGCATGCAAGTGCAGCGTGCGCAGGACCGACTCCAGGACTGCCCCTCCCTGCGTCCCTTGATCAGCCTGGATGCTTCGCCCTGCCATCCTTTCATGTCTTTCATTCTACATGTCTGTCTGCTTCTCTGTCACATTAGTGAAAAGAGCTGATTTGGCATGCCATGCACGTAAAGGAGTGTTTGGCCTTGTCTGTAATGTCCTGCAAACTGTTGCTGATTCGGGACCATAGCAACCCATTATTATGGGCTTCGGTCGGAGTCAAGGAAGAAACAACTGATCGCTGCTTTCAGTGGGAATCGCTAATACGTACATTAAGAGAGAACATGTCATTTAGTTTAGTTTTGGAATTTTATGAAATCACAAGTAAAATATATTTGTATATATTATAATATATAGTTTTAAAATTAAATATATTAGAAGTAACAAACAGGATATGGATTATTCTTGTGTGAAACCAAAAGAAACCACATCCACCAACAGGATGTGGAGTCTCTTTTTGTTTGAACTGGGTTTTTATGCATATTTGATGACCTTGTTTGTTATCTACACAGTATGTTTGCTTTGGATATATAACCTTTACTTATTAATAAAGAAGCTAAAGGCATAATAAGTGTTTTCATTTAAAAAACAAAGCAAATGTTTAGATATAATAATCCCTCTCAATCATCTCTTATGACCTGCTGGAAGTGTGTGTCTGCAGATACAGCAGCTCTCTGCCTGTATTTCTCTTTTCTTCTCATTCTGCAGTGTTCGGGATGTTTCTGTGCATTTCTCTGTGCCTTGCTCTGCCTCTGCCTCCAGCTGTCGCTCATTGCCCTCTTACCCCCCGGGGCTCTCTGCTGCCCTAGCTGACACTGTAATCGGTGTCGAGTCGGAAGCTAAGCTGCGCTAAATTCTCCTGACTGGACACAAATGCTACAGCCATTAGTTAGCTCGACTGGAGATGGCTAAACTCGTTGGCTGGTGTTGTCGAGCAAGGCAGGAAGGTCCGACTTTGAGTCTACAAACCGCAACACACTAATTCTACCAATGCCACCTTTATAATCTTGTTGTGGGAAACACAACTGACATGCTTTGGCATATTAAAGGCATGGGTCTTATGTTATTATGTTTTTTTTTTTAACAGCTGCTTCTCTATCAAAGTAAAAAAGGTGTAAAGGGGGAAAAAACAAGGCTTCAATATCATAAATTTCCCAAATTTCCCAATGTCATCATGTGGACATCACTTGACCCTGTGTGCAAATATTAGCAGGTGAGCACATTTCGCTATGTTTTCCTGTTTGCCTCTGTACTATTTATTTTTCTCAGCGTTGCATTGCAGCCCACACTGAAACAAAAAAAAGGAGGTGTTGTTTTTGAAAGTCAAGGGAAATCAGTGATGGTTAAAAGCTTTGGCTTGCATTTGCAGATGCATGTGAGCCAAAAATGTCTGCACGGAAGGTTTGAGATACAAGGTACAAGATTCTAGCACAGCCCCGTGATAGGAAACAAGGTTCCTTGATGCATAAGGGGGTATGAGTGTGTCAAAAACCTAATTAGTTTTAGATTACATCTTGTTGATTAGATTGTGTTGATTAATGAGCTGAGATTCTGCCATTCAACGTGACTGAGCAATCAACAAATTCAAAGGTTCCTATTCCATGCTGAACCCTCTGCTGATAGTGTACAAGCAATTATATCAGAGGCAAGAAAATATGCAAATATGAAGTTCATGTTCCTGTCAATTGACGGCTCTTTCACACAGAAGCAAAGACCACAGTGTTAAAAGTGCAATTGGAATTGCATTTAACAGCAGTGAGTGGGATGTCACTGCATTGGGAAGTGCTACCAGTTAGTCTGGTTGCCTGCACAGAGAGCTGTGTCAACCTTCTCCTGTGTTAGGCTGTTGCAGTGAGGCTCTCTACATCAGGGGCAGCCACCTTGGGCAATCGAGGCCACTGTTGCCGGAAGCATATCCAATGACTAGCAATAATTGTGCAAGAGCGTTTTTCTGGAAATGCAAGTTGCAAGGTGCACGACCTGTTATTTCCAGTATTTGTTTTTCTCTCTGCCTGCATTCCATAAAGACCTCTGATTGGCTAGGACTTGTGAGGTTTTTTGTTGAAGTACACACAACAACATTTAAAAAAAACCTCACTTGATATCACAAAGGCTGTTACATTCTCCTCGGGACAACAGAAGAGTCAGCAGCGACTGTAGCATGAGGAATTCAGCATGAGGAATTCCAAGTTGGGGGGGAAAACAGACCTTCAACTGTAGCTTGTGACAAGTTTAACAGCTGGTCAGTGTAAACCAATTTAAACAGTGTAAAAGTGTGTTGCTGAGCAACGACATAACTACTAACTGTGTAAAAGGGCACAAGTTGGCAAGCTGTTGGCTTTCGAAAGGCTGTATGTGTTTGGAAGAAGCGAGGCTGCATTTACAATAATGCTCTTTGTTGGTTTCCGCCTCAAAGGGGCTGAAGCTAGGCCCGACTCCAACCATTTCAGTCTCTGAGGTCCTCTGAACTGTTTCTTCACATAATCCTTTTTCATTTTATAATGAGATGCTGTCCTAATTTGCAGTGTTATAACTGTCCTAATGTCAAATATGTTAAGACCGGCAGAGAAACAAAAGGGGGGGTGGTACAAAATTAAAGATACAGGAGGTGGACTAAGAAAAATTAGCGATAGTAAAAAGGGGAGGCTAAGGGTACTATTGTCAGTGGCCGATCAAGTATGTCATGGGGCATGCACGGGTGGTGGAGCAGCAAATCTCTAAAGGCGGTCGTGTGTTGCATTTTTCCTGTGGGAATACCAGGAACCAGGAACAAGAAACCCCGGTTTGTTCCAGACCTTCCTCTCCTCAAACTGGGGCCTCCTCTGTTCCTCCCCTCAGTCATTGTCATTAGGAATGTGGAAACACCACTTGTGCTCTTCAACCCCCTAAACTTGAGGCCCAAATTCAGTCCACCTATCACACGACGCCAAATAAGTAATCCTCTTAGAGGGAACTCGCTATAGCAGGGGTCACATGTTTCGAGGGGTGAAAGGAAGGAACATTTAAAAATAAAAGTGGGGTTTGCCGACAATAGGAGTTGATAGAAAAAGAGTTAAAAGGAGAGAAATAATCCATATAAAAGAGGACCACAACAGGACATGTTTTGTAAAGAATGGGTTTATGTAAACTATCTTTGTAGAGCACGTTCAAGTGCACAAGTCATAAAAGTAGGAGAGAGATGTAAAAGAAAGAAGGGAAATCCCTGTTCGATTGAGCTAAGTGGTAGGATACATTACTTATAGGGTAAATAGGGAATTAAATAGCAATGTACGCTGTAATTATTTTATCTTCTTCAGAATGATTCCATTGCAGAGCTCAGTCAGGATACTTGTTGTGAACAAGCCACCGACTGAAAACATGTAGAGACTTGATTCTCTCCCCGGCGTACGGAGGCTCCCTGGAGGTTTCACCGTGTTTGTGTAGCATGCACATCACCTCATTAATCAGCTACTGAATCTGCTGTGTGCGTGTTCGCTTCTCACCTCCTGTGCGGCCGAGACCAACCTGCACGGCCGGGTGCAGGCTGCCCTCATTGTTGAGGAGGTGAGGCAGGTGATGGTAGATATTTGGCACCTGGAGAGGTTTCCGGTTTGCGAGCTCCTTCAGTAGTTTCTGTGTCTCATCTGAAGGCAGGCACACGGAGACACAAGTTCAGTGGAGTCCTCTTCGATTCGTGTTAATTGAATGATGACAGGAGGGAAATTTCAAAGCACCACCTGTTTTAAAGCGCACCTGTCAGTGTGCTCTGGTGGCAGCGATAACAGTGTGGACACAACTAATACAACATGCATCTACACACTACTAATACATCTGACTTCTTGATGAGTATGGGAGTACTGGCTGGCTGCAGGACTGTGTCTGTGGTGCACAAGTTCATATTGTATTTCTCTCATGCGGGGCTCTTGATGTTTGGTACAAGCCCAACTGCAGCCAATAATAAGCCAAATTCATTTTCCATTTGTGTGTGCATGACGTGCGAGGAGTTTCAAATCGAAAAATGTTCCGACAAAGGCTGCTGCCATTCTAACTGCCTTAATAGAAATTCAAATAAAACTCCAGTGATTTTCACTTTCAGAAGCGTAACAGTGCCATCACGATGATGAAACCGAACATGAAGTAGACCTTTCATTTTTCAAATTGGCAAGACGATAAGCTTGCAAAAAAACAAAATTGCAAACTAAACTTTTTACATTTTTATTTGAATGCAGTGCTGAGCAGTAAAACGGCCTTGTGATTGCTGTGTCCGCCCAGTGGTTTTGAGGCTTGACTGAGACAGATTTAACAATAGTTCAAGTCTGTGAGAATCCTGCCACTTGGAAAATGAAAATTTGAATTTAATTAGAAATGAGGTAGCTCTCAGAAAAAAGTGCTTCCCCTGAGCATTTGAATTAATAAGATTTAGTCTTCTTCTGTCTGTAAATGTGACCCTATACAACAGATGATGTACGACAGAGAGCTCATTTGCCATGATATGCTACGACGTCACGCTGCACACAAATGACTGAAAAGCTTCACACTAATTCATGAGTGTTTGCATGTGTCGATCAGTTACCTGAGAAGTTCGTGAGAGCATCTTTGCTGCTGTTTGTCTCGGCGATGGCGCGTCTGAACTGCTCGAGGATGTTGTTGAGCTCAGACGAGCGCTGCAGCGTCCTGTGCTCGGCCACACGAAGGCGCTCTTTCAAGGCATGGAACTCCCGCTGGTAAGCTATCAGCTTCTCTGGAAGAAAAAAACAAAGCGAGGTGGGATGTATTAGCAGACGATACGTGAAGAAAATAAAACAATTATCTGATAAAAGGGACCACTTTTAGCTCCTAGGGCCAGGGTTCTCCCACAAAGTTTATAATACACCGCTTCATCCGAGCAATCAATTGCAGTTTATATTTCACTATGGTGCCACTTTCATAAGCTTAGCCAGAATGGCTCAGTTTCAACTATTCAAGGGCGACTTTGAACTACATTTAAAAAATGCCAACACTGAGCAGTAGAATAGTGACGAAGCCAGGAATCATCCTGAGAGCCCTCGCTTCTACCAGGGCTGCACAGAGCAATAGTTTGTTATTTTAATAACAGAAAATCATAAACATTCACGCATGTTAACCAGCTTGTTTCCATTCAAATAATTATGGTAGTTCATAAGAAGAATATGTGTTTTAACATGCCGCATTTTACAGTGGCAATGACCTTTTTCTTCTGAATTTGGATGCACACCAAAAACAAATTACTTCAAGTGTGATACATGTTTGTATTTTTCCATCATCTTTACGGAGCACTGGTTCCTCTTCTTTCAGCGATCACATTCACACGGCTTCAAACAATCACAAAACAATCACACATCCTAATCTGGCCTTTTCTGACCGGATCTACTCGAGCACTTTGAAGTAGAAGCGCATTCGGTCTGTAGAAGCTGTTGAGGGAAAGGAGAGAGCTACTTTTTCAATTTCCTGACCACACTTTCCAAAGATTGTACAGGGATTTACAGCACTCGTCCCAAACGTGCTTTTCAAACTTCTGAACCACTGCAGTACCGTATGACACAGCACTCAAGAGCAGCTACTGGCGAGACCAGTATGTGTTTTTTTTTTTTTTTTTTAACTGGAAATGAATTTTGAGGTTACAGGCAGTTAACTGCATGTGAGGAAACTTGACCGTTGGCTCTTATCAGGAAACACAAGTTGAGCGGTTGGTGCAGAAGATTCAAAGGCTGGACTGGGCTGGGAAGTTCTGTGAAAAGGGGGAGTAGCTTTGGTTGTGGCACTGACTCCTACAATTTATCTGCAATTACTTAATTAATGACACTAATGTCGCTTTTGTGGACTTTATTTAGCATGTTCTGTACTTCCTCTTCAGCCCAAAAGTCGAGCAAACATTTGACTAATGAAAAAGCCCAAGTCAGTCCTCCCCACGCATATTAACCTGTCCTTTACTTGAGTCCATCAACTCAACACATTATGCTCTCACTCTAATTGTAACCTTTTGGAAAGCACAATAAATATTTTTTTGAGATGATGAATCATTTATAGCCAATAAAGCACACGCGCTGACAAAGCAAGTCTTCGTGTCAATATTAGCAGTAGAGGCTTGATTTTGTTCCAAAGCTCATGAGGTTACAGGGAGAGGGAGAACATCACAAGTGGGTGAGGGGGGGGGGGGGGGGGGGGGGGGCTATGGGTCTGGTCCGTCTCTGATCTTCCTCTGCGGGTAGATTTACCGTGGCCTTTCGGAGAACCCTCCACTAGAACAAAACCCAGACTCCCTTTATCTTCCCCTCTCCATCTCTCTCTCGGTGACTGAGCTATTGTCCATCCACTCTGCCCTGCCTCCTCCTTTGCACGGAACCATGTTGTTCCTCTTAAATGTTGATCTCTAAGGCACACAGACAGATGCTGCCATTTGGCCCAGACGTCATGAAAAAGGGCAGCTTCAAAACTAAAAACAGACTTTCATCTTCGCATCGGTCCTCTGACTGCAGGACTCCAGGCGTGTTGACATGAAACCACACCTGTACTCCCACTGTGCAAAGACCCAGAGACGACCGCAGGAACAGAAGCGAGAAGTGAATACGGTTTCTATTTAGCTGCATGTATCCCCAGATGTATGAGGGGCTGAAACTGTAGCATATGCTGAGTTATATCACATCGTCTTTCAAGGAAGGGACTCTCCCATAGAAATGCAGTCAACGAATTGCCTCAAGAGTGTTTAAACGAGGTAACGCTGATCTGACATGGGGACATTTTTAAGACATTTATCTCAAAACTTGCACCTTTCTAACTAGCCATGTTTAGACAATCTGTCCAAAAGGATGGACCTCCTACAGCATTAAAGCTACATTACTTCCCAAACCAAATAAAGATGGAATACACATAGACATTGGACTCCTATAAATCCACTTAATGGTAAATTATTTGCTTCAGTTTTAGAAAATAAGGGTTAGATTAAAATAATAGATGAAGAAGAAATCTGTTTTTAATGCACAAATGATATATTGGTAATAGCATTTGTTTGAAGCTGAATATGTTAGACTATGATAACCTGATGAAAGCCTGATTTATTTTGTGTATTGACTTGAACAATAGAGTGAATCTACTCAATGATAATCTACTCTCATTCTATTTTATGGCATCTCCCGTCACCCGTTATCGAGGTCACTTGATTAAATGGTTAAATATCACTCGTACTATGCTTCCGTCACTGCAATACAAAAGTTGACCTTGACTTCACATAAAAAAAAACATGGTACCTATTTTTGTTTCTAGTCAAATCATTTTTTATATATGGAAAACATGTATGAATTAATTTAGCAATTGGGTGAATGGAGAAGCTTCTCTGCTGGTTTCCAGCCACCGGGTGACTGAGTGAGTACACAAAGCACATTAAACAATTACCTGAGGTCTGGAGTACATCTATACAATCTCATTATTCTTCCGTGCTCTCTGGAACCATGAGCTGTGGGGGAAGGGCTAAGTGGCTATGCTTTAGCTCGGAGGCGAGCTCAACCTCTCCTCTCCTTCCTTACGTTTGCATCCAACCTCTCGAAACATCCTCCCATCCCTTCTTCCCTAAAATTATACAGTGTTTTTCATATTTTCATATCCTACACGTGTCTAACGTTCTCCACCATCTGCACATCCGTCCCGGCACACACTTTTTGTTTTTTTCTCTCCGCACCCATTTCCTCCTCCTCTGCTGTGATAGTTTGCCTTGACGTGTCATCCTTGATTCCTTTCCTGCTCTTTTCATTTGATTTATTAATGAGATACGTGGGAGGAATGTGGGGGAGACGGATATGTAATGGGGGTTCTAACAACCAGTCTTTAAAATTAACTGAAAGCCCCACACACACACACACACACACACACACACACACACACACACACACACACACACACACACACACACACACACACACACCAAAAGAGTGTATGTAGTGAATAAAAAGCATACTATTCCTCACAAAGTCTTTAATTTGGTAATTTTGAAGTTAATGTCTTAATTCTCATTTACCAAAAGTTCAGATTTGGGTAGAGATAATCAATTAATTAAATTAAATGAGCCGATTAGTTCACTTCAATTTGCCATTCAGGAAAGGTTGTAGAATGGATAGGGATGCACCGATCCAGTCCTTTTTCAGTCCTGAGACTAAGACAGATACCTCGGCATCGGGTGTGTTTAATTAATTAATAAGCTGTATGCCTCACTGTTTGAAAGTGACCAGGATCATTCTTTTATGTGTAGGGCAGCATCAGGCTTGACTTGCTTTCCTACCAAAATGTAAAAAAGTAGTAAATACATAGGAGTAAATGTACGGAATTGTTATTTATTAAAATAATGGTATCCGATACCAGATTCGCCTATTGTCACCGATACCCGATCCAGCTACTTGAGTCGGTCTCAGACCAATCTGCATCTCTAAAGATGGCGGTCCAAGACATGCCGTCAAAGAGCAAGCTGAAAGAATGCGTAAGTTTGGCTCCACAGATCAAACTTCCAGCATCACAAGAGAGGACAGGGATTATCTTAGTGGTGAAAATACTTCACAGAAACCCAACCCTGAACTCACCGGGGTGTTAAGACTTTTATCATTCTATTAGCTCATAAAGAGGCCTCGCAGTGATCTTGTCCTTGACCTCGCTCTCCCGTGCTGACGGATGCATGCTGCTGACTCCAGGTTCATGAGTGCTGATCAGGGACTTGTGCAGTTCAGGTTTGCGCAAGTGAGGTGCGGCACATAATACGCGGATGTTGTTGGTTTTTTTTTTTGCTTTGAAATACATATCAGACCTAAACCTTTCTGAACAAATAACCAAGAAATACATAGCTGTATTCTCTGAACAGCTAGATGAATCTTCCCTAGTTCGACTAAGGTTTTTGTTTTATCTGCTGAAGTTTGGAGATATCTAGTCGAGTGGATTTTATCTGTAAAGCTGAAAAATCTCCCTCTATGAAATGTCTGCTGCCATCTGAACATGACGGGAATAAATGTGATTTCTGTTTGTGGTGCTCGCTGCTCTAAACATTTAAATTCTACAACAATGCGACTTCAGTTAAGCTTTGATTATATACGCTGTGGTGGGCCTCCATGGTGGGGCGTTAGCTTCCAACATGCAGTATTACAAGTATTACCTGCAAAACAGGACAAACCAACCTCTTCCATGCTGAGGTGGAATTATAATTCACTTTAAACTTTGCATATTCATGGTAAAGAAAGTTAAGCATCACATGCATTTTAATGAAACCAAGGTTGAATATCCTGTAAACAACTGGATTTGAAAACTGTACCGAAGCGGACAAAAGTTCAGGGGGGCAGGACCAAGCACCGCGAGCCCCGATGACATCATTTCCGGCTGCGCACCTCAACCCGACTTAAGTACAAGACACAAATTACTCAGGTTGATGGACAGACCTCGCTGTCAACAGAAACTGAATTTGAAACTGTGTCCCAATTCCACAGCAAGGTAAAGTAAGTGCTCGGTGGGTCTAGGAGTCACATGTCTCTCACAGTATTAATGACGAACTAGAAGTTAAATACCTGAACTCCCCACTAGTCAGTTAGAGCTGAAGAAGCCTCTTGGCTGAGAGGAGAAACAAAAAACCAAAAGCAGGTCCAGCTGCCTACGATAGAGCTTTTCAAGGATGACAGTGGAATCAATGTTGACATCCAACACTCACAGAAAGTGAATAAGCTCTCTCCCAAAATATTGCACTATTCCTTTAAACCATGGACGCTGCCTGCCAAGTGTCTAGACCTCAGTGCCACAAAACCTGACAAGATTGTACAAAAGAGTTGAAGCAAAAAAACAAATAGAGGGGCCAGTGAGGCTGGGGAAAGAAAGAGCACCAGGCACTAATAGTTTCTATTTCTAAAAAAGCAGTTATTAGGTGTTCAGCCAAAAATGATCACCCTGAATTCCCTTTTAAGTGAAGCTTTTTTGTCCTGCTTCCTTTTAATGCACCCTATTTAAACTCTGAATGGGGCACTTTGCCAGAAGTTCCATTTATCAAAATACTTTCCCCCCCAATTTTAATCTCATCAATCTCAAAGCCAATTTAACTCTGAAGCACATCTGTTTTCATTCACATCACGCTGATAAATCAGCAACCTGAACAAACCTGAAACCTGTTTGGGTTGCTGAAAAGATGCCACGCACTTTCTTATAGATTTGCGGCTACAGATCCCACCTGACAGACATACCGTCGGAAGATGCATGCAAAACATGTCCAAGCACATTATGCATGTATGAAGACCTCCAAGTGATGCACCTGCTGCTCGACACTGCAGCTGCTATGTGCAACACAAAGTATTTAAGCAGGCTGTTATGTCTTATGTAAGGCAGATGGTGCAAAATAGAGATGCACAGATACCAGTACCGGGTCCGATGTCATGGTTAATTATTAACACCGCTGCTGCAAACTATGCTCCGTTTGTATCAGTACAACATGAAGTTGAATGTTAAAATTCAGTCAGGAAGTATCGGTGCATCCCTAGTGCAAAACTTTGAATAAGATAAAAACGAAGGAATATTTCTCCTTGGTTACTTTCAGGTCTGTTAAAACAAGTTTGTCTTTTTTTGGGTCAAACAGTCTCACTTGGTAAAAATCGTGCAACACTGACATCTTCACACGGAGGGGAAAAAACAAGCACACCAACAACACACATAAATGATATTGCACACACAGAGAGTAGTAGTATTGATTTTTTGGTGTTTTTTTTTTCCTGAGGAGAGGTGCAAGTCGATCCCTGAGTAGGCGGGTGATACTCCCCGAATGGTTTTGTGTAGTTTGCAGAAAGAGAAAATGTGCACCTTTATCACATTGGGCCCTTTTGTTTCTCTTCGCAAGCCACCACAACCCTTTCACTTCAGCTTTAGAGTAAAGGGAAAGGGTTAGGGGGGGGTCAAAGAGTAAAGTGGCGTCAGAAGAAGACAGACCTATATGCCAATGCCCCCGTTGGCAACTTTCCACCCCAGATTCTTAATTGTGCTTCTTCACCCCGGGCTCACGGTTTCTTCTGACCCACCACTCTTTCTTCCCTGTGCCGTGGCCATGATGAGCTCCGGCAGCCCGCTGTCTGACCGCGGCGAGCTGACAGCACCGCCCTATACTCTGCTAACTTCCACTTGGCTCCTGTACGGCTTCCATCAGCCAGCACATCACTCTTGCTTTGGAAACTCCACTTTCAGGGACGTCATTCACCAATCAATGGCATAATGATATGCAGTGGGAGTCCATAACAAAAACTATTTTTAGACCAGACACAATTAGTTCATTTAACAGAAAGGCATGTGCAGTTATTTTAAGAATCAGCTAATATATTCACTTGTTATTCAAGCAAACATTTACCGTTTCCAGATTCTTACATTTGTCGGAAGAAAGTGCAACAGTTAGTACAGTAAGGATTTCACAATAACAAGTTTCCAACAAGTTAACCCATAGTTCAAACATAACAGAGATAAGGGCTATGAGTGAGCAATGACTACTACATTTATTTTTTTCTATTTCTCATGGGGAGGGGGAGGGGTGGTAGAGGGAGGAGGCTAAGCAGAGAGCAGGTGAACTCTAAACAGGGTCTTGGGTCTCCTACGGAAGATGGGGAGCGACTCTGCGGTCCTCACATCTATGTGTTGACAAATAAACAATAAAAATAGTATTTGGAGCCCTTACTATTTTCTGCTATAATTCACCAAAAGCTAATATAGCTCCATTCTGTTATTTACTGAAAGTTTGGTTCTTGAAGTGGACCGTCTGCTGGCTGGTTTCAGTGGGTGCACTTTTAAATAAATATGGGTGGTATCACTAAGGGAGGGTTGCATGGATGTGGTTCTCTGAAATTGATTTCAGAGCAATGAGTTTAGCAGTAGCAGTGAGAAACCGGGGGAACTCTGCCCTTAAACTTAAAATTAGCCTTATCTGAACTTAAAATTAGCCTTATCTGTGTAGCCACGAGGTTCTGCGTGACTGAGGTCTCATCACTTCTCCAAATCAGTGAGTGATCAGAGTGCAGACTGTGTGTGTGTGTGCAGCCCAGAATTGATGAATTCCTCTGATATATACTGTGTCTCTTTAATAAACTCTGAGCTCTCGGGAAATGAAAAGGCCATCCTCCTGAGCACAGCTTCCACGATGCTCGTAGGTATGCATGACCACATCCACACAAACTATTACACAAATGAGTCCTTGGATGCAGCAAGGTTATGCCACGGCTTAATCAACGCAGGGCAGCTAAGAGCCATCTCTTCCTCCCGACACTGAGGGGAAATTGTGCGCAGGACATTCTGGGAATTCTCTCCAGAAAAAGAGAAGGAAAGAGCATGAATGAATGAATGACCGTGTGGGATACAGGAAGTGAGCAGGAGCACGAGGAGGGGGAACGACGATGGTTGTTAACTCACTAAAGGTCGAATACGCCTATTCCTGTTTGGACTGGGAGAAAGAGAAGTGTGTGTGTGTGTAACCAGAGTACAAAATACAGAAAAAACCCAAACATATCCCACGGTCTCCCTGCCGTGTCAGCACTCCCAGCCTTTCTCTCCATCGTACCTCCCACCTAAGGCTCCTCTCAGCCTGTCTCCTTTAATATTTGGCCTTTCTACACTCTTCTCCCTTCCAGGCCACTTAGGAGTTGTCTGGCAGGCTGCCCTACCTCACAGTGCACACAAACTAAACGTACACACACACACACACACACATAACCAGAGGCTGTAAATGAGAGAACACAACAACGTGCAAGCCGTGTTCTCTTGCGTATTAACTTAAAAAACATGCATCTGGCCTAACACCATCCTTATCTGCCGGCTCATTTGCCCCCTTTACTGCGATCGCTGGCGCTATTTTTGGCCCATTGTGTTTGGAATGATGTGATGATGGAAGAAAGCCATGTCTTTGGACACAGAGGAAGGGGATTGCATGGATTCAAGGAAGGCGAAGGAGAAGGAGGAAGCCACATTTGCAAAGCGGAAGTCTTTTGTGCTTCGTAGCTTCTGTAACTGCCAGTAAATCTGCTGAACCAATAAGCACCTGAGAGCAGTTTCAGAACACCGGGAGAAGAAATCACAGAGAAGTCATACATTCACAACTGCGGCAAAATCAAAATACAAACATGCAAATTTGATTATTATATATGGAAACAGAGTTTATCCTTTAACAACAAAAACTATTCACTATACTATTTACACAAACCTATGGATATATAAGTGACCCTTAAACCGTGGGACGCCGTTCAACGCAGTGGCATTCGAAACCTAACTCAAGACAGGTCTCACACTCACCACTGTGAGTTATATGGAAAGGTCAGATGGTCATCGCCGACATCTGGAAGACATCAACTTACATATTTTGTTTTGTTTTTTATGCCACTGCGCTACATCCTCCTGGGGTTTAAAGGGAACAGCCATGACACCAGCACACGGTTCTCCAACCAACTACAGAAGACGCCTCCCCACTGTAATGAACTAAGAAACAAACTGACGTCACAGATAAAATTCTACTTATTGATATTTGAATTATTGTGACTGTTTGGATTAGTGGCAGTTTGTGTGTATTGACAGCTTTGTGTGACTCATCTTGTGATCCCCGCCCTATATTTCCTGTCAAGTCTTCCTTAAGACACTTCCTGATTAATATGATTTGATATGATACTTTAAGATACTTTAAAAACAGCTTGTGGTGGTGGTATCCATGTAAACTAGGTGGCTATTTATGCTGTGATCCTGGTTGCCATCAGGAAGCAGGTCTTCTACATGTACTTTTTGTCCCATCCTTGTCTCAAACACCCTTGTCCCAAACCCTTATTATTCATATCTCTCCTGTTTTTACAACAGCAATGTTCAGATGTATTCGCGATACAAGCCGGGCAGATAGCAGCGAGCAGTCTCTCGCTGGGGGAGGAGGCGGACTCTGACAGAGAAGTACACATTCTGGAGAGCCATTCAACATGGAGTGTTTGGACAGCTGACTGGCACTGCTCTCATTCACAGCAGTCAAGTGACCAGGAACGAGACAGGCTGTCGGAAGCAAAAGGGTTCGGCGGAAAAAATAAATATAGAAATAAATAAAAACGTCTGCACCAGAACAACCTGACAAACAACCCGTGTTATGAACTACAGTGACTGAATCTCACAACACAGTCAAGAGCCTGCACACATAATTGTGTTTTTCTGTGTGAAACTCCTGAAACAGGTTGTGAAACATTTTTATTCTCGGAATGACTCGATGCCTGAGGCCGAAAAACAGTCTAAACACCCACACCGGGCAGCATCAAGAGGAGAAGTCATCTTTGACCGCAGGGAGCAAAAAGCCTTGTATGTTAAAACAGAAAAGCTGTATTCAAACGTCAAGAAAACTGCAGCGCAGACACAGATTGGCACTGTAAGGTGCATGAATAAAGCGTGTGATGTTGTCCATGCAGGTAAAGTCTACACACAAATTAAGAGTTATATGTACCCTGAGGTTAACTGAAATATGTAAATGTGCGCAAGTAAATCAAATTACATTTGGGTCCTCTGAAAGAAGTCTTCAGCGTCTCGATATTAAATGTAACTTTGATTAAAAAAAAACAGACCAGCATTTTTCAGCAAAGATTGAGACTCATTTGTATAAGAGGTCATGTTGTATATCAACACTGTTGATGTACAACAAACATTTGACAAGAGTTGCAGACCAAACTAAAAACAAGGTTTAAATGTATTGCTCAACGCACTCCAGCTCAAGAAAGCAAATGATGAAAACGCTGTTGACAACCTTAGGAAAGAGAGGCTGCAAATATGCAAAACACATTCAAATTAAGGTTCAACATGTAAAGAAACGTGTCGTATTTACAGACAACGGCAAAAAAAAATGCTCCAGGTTAAACACTGAAGCACACAAAAACTGAGGAAAATGTTGACCGTACAACGATGGCGTTTGAATAGTAGAAAACTATGTTTATTTACTTTCAGGTTGGAGATGTTGTCTATATTCTCCGTTGTTTGCCCTTCACAAATAGCTTGTTGTTCGTTATGTTGTTGATGCCTTATTGTAGCGGGTTTCTTTAAGCTGTGCATGAGCTGTCACATAGAAAAACGTGTTGCTTAAGTGACATCACTTTGGTAGCAGGTTTACTTTGGGGATGTCCAGATTTACTTAATTTTCGGGCCCCGATCCGAGTCTTTTAATCTGTTGATATCCAGTTCTGATACCGGGACATCGGCATCATTCTTCATTTGCTTGTGTTTTGTCTATTTGCTTTAGTTTTCTGAAGTTGCTGTTTGTTGAGCTCTCTCTCTCTCTCTAGCCACACAAACCGGCACATTTGCATTTAAATAGCAGCTCTCCTGTTAGTTCGCTGGTAGGCCTTTTTCAGAGGACATTTTGACATTTCACCATACAAAAAAGGACAGGTGAAAATAATCAAATTGAATTTGGAACTACATGGATTGTCCTACTATGACAAGTCAGAATATCTGCAGTAAAATGGTCATCCTTGAGAATACAGGTTGTTTAGGATATTAGGTCAAAAACACCATCTAAATCATAATACATACGACAATAAAAGGTCAAGCACACTCACTCACATTTCCTCATTTATGGTCAGTGGATCCAGACTTTAAATTTTATTGGCATTTCACCTCATGCCAATGAGGCAATTGTGAGGTACAAATAAAAGCCTAGCCTACTCAGGTTTATATCTTGTGAACCTTCAACATCCCCTGTTCTGACTCCAGATACCGGACTGTATCAACAGATGAAGCACACAGAACAGAGGGCATCGTCACTTGACCTTTGCTTAGCACACCCACCTTCATCAACCCAAGGACCGGTCCCACTGGGCTCCATTTAAACTAAAATATTTCATCAAGCTGATAAGCTCCATGGCGATCACAACGTGAAGCCTTGGCTTGGAATTTATCTCAAGGCTGCAATTATTTACACTCAGCTGATAACAAATAAGTAAGGGGGTGTAAGTAACCCTCCCACATGGAGTGGACTAACCCTGGCAAGTAATCTCTTGTTTACTAGTGAAACACAGACACTTGTGTAATATGGGCCTTTGCCCAGATGTTTGACAGGACATGTATTTAAAAAAAAAAAGACATTTCAGATTAAAAGACCTAGATGTTTTTGCAAGAAGTAGTCCCTATATTGAGGTTGCATTGATGGGAAATGAGCTGCAAGAGTTGGACTACACCACAACAACGCAGACCGGGAACAAGTTAAGAGAGGCTAAGTATTAATAGCCCAATTATAGTGCAGGGCGAGAATGTAAGGCACGTTAGTAGTCTGCCGGATCGAAACCGGATGAGGTCCGAGGTCCACCTGCCTGTCCTACGACACGCCGCTGTAGCCTGCTTTGGTGTGTCCGCCAGTTTGTTAAGAAGCCCCCCTCCCATACAGCTGTCGTCCCTCCCAAAGAACATTTACGAAGACGACCTTACCTTTGCCATTCTGCCACGCTGTGTACCAGGACAGGCTGAGGAAAGACGTGAAGAAAATAATCGCAGTGGCCACAGTTCCATTTCTGAGCCTCATCTCATTTCAGCGATGCCTCTCTCCTCGGCTGAGTGTCGGGGAGCCCGGGGCTGCTGTTGCCTCCCTCCTTCTCCTCTCTCTGTCTCTCCGCCTTCAGGGTGTTGAGGCGGGCGTAGGCGCCGACATACGGGGCCGTCAAACGGTTAAAAAAAAAAAAAAAAAAGAACCGTACTGAGCGACGGACTTGTGTGCGCTGAGGGAGGCGTAGTGCTCGGATATTATTACCCCTCAAGTCTCGGTGCGTCTTTTTCTCTCGTCGTTGCTCCGGGGGGGGGGGGGGCTGTTACTTACTGGCTCCTCCTGTAACCGTCCTACGGCGCTCGGTCACGAGTCCACTGCCTTTCCGTGACAACATGGTTTATGACGGCACAAGCTAGCTGCCGATACTGTCCATTGTCATGTTTAAAAGCCTGTCGTTAGTTACAAGTCGAAGAGGGAGAGGGTGTGTGTGTGTGTGTGTGTGTGTGTGTGTGACGGTTGGTCCTCCGGGATAGGCTGTTCGCCTTCTGACGGGGTCCGAACGGCAACGCCTCAAATCACGTTGATTCCGCTTCGAGGCTTCAACTGGCAACAGATGATTTTTTTTTATCTTTTTAAATAATAAAAGCTGTGTTGCTAACTCTCACGTTAACATAGCAACCTAAAGCGACATGAAATGTGTAATATTATTGGCATTTTGCCGTTCATGTACAACTTTTAACGGCATAGCCCCCGTACGGCTTCGTTACATTCACACATAACGGCGCACACTTAACGGGATGAGTTGTGTATTCACGCGATATTTGGCATCTGACGAGAGAGGGGGTTTGTGGAAGCCCATTTCCTCCAATGTCAGAAAAACATTTTCTCCAAATAATGACTTAACCCACAAAATAATGACTTAATATTTAAAAAATTGTGAGTTAATATCTAAAAAATTATGAGAAACTCAAAATAATGACAGTATCTCAAAATAATGACTTAGTATCTCAAAATATTGAATAAGTATCTCAAAATAATGATTTAGTATCTCAAAATATTAACTAAGGATCTCAAAATAATGAGAAACCTCAAAATAATGACTTAATATCTCAAATTATTGACTTAGTATCACAAAATATTGACTTTGTATCAATTTAATATTTGTAAAATTTGTAATAATGACAAGGTATCTCGAAATAATGTGAAACGATAATGTGAAAAGTAATAGCTTAGTATATTATGTCATTATTCTGAGATACTAGGTCACAATTTTGAGATGATAATCATTATTTTGATAATGTTTCCCTTTCCTTTTAAATGGGAGATGTTCCATCTACACAATCTGGCGGTTCTTAGAGGTTGAAATACCTAATTATTAACCTGAGCATGTAGAAAGTGCGCCATCTAGTGGCCGTGTCCTCGACCGTAGTAAAGTAGACATAATTTGCATAATTTGCATCTGTTTCATCAGGCAGAATTCCTCCTTTGCATGATAAAAGCAGTACACAAAACAATCTCACTTCAAGGTTTATTTATTGACTGAAGGCCACATAATGGCTGCTAAATTAACCTTGAGATGAGACTGAGTGGTCAACCGTCCAGTCTTGCTAATAATAACTGATGAACTCATAGTTGTTGGTTATTTCCAGGTAGTAGATTTTTCTTTGGAGTCAAAGTGGTCATTCAAATTTTTGTCTAAATATATATATATTAAAAAAAAACAATGCTGACTGAACACAACAAATTAATGTTTTCGTTAGCACTGTGCACGAGAACTAATGTTTGCTAACATTTGTTTTTTCAATAGCACATATTTTAATGCAAACCCATTTAATAGTTATCAAGAAAGAAAATATTAGACCATTCGATTTAGCTTGTTGACTTTAAATACATTCACACAACAAACATAGGAAACTGATGAACTGACTTTGCGGGAAGTTGCGGCGCCAAAGTGAAGAATATTCACTGAACCAACTTAAAATAGCGACAAAATAAGAAAATATTCTTTGCACATTGCTGCTTTGGGAATTCTGGCTCCTTATTCGAGTAATGTCTGTGGTTTAGGCAGCAGATCTGATCTGTATAGGCAGACATGATGCAGGGGGGAGGAGTGTTCTCAGAAAGGCGTAGCTTTAAAGTAGTCCTCCGGTGGAATGAGTGATATGCCTCCGACCCAGTCCTGCAGCCAGACCTGGATCAACTCCAGCTTCATGAAGAACCACTTGTGCCCCACTGGCCACTTCGCCATAACAGGATGTCTACAAACACAAGAACAACACATGAAGACACGCTTGCCAAATTGTGTAGTTATATTCCGGGTAAAGGAAGCCAACATGTATTCATACACCACTAACTCCTCCTTTAGCCCAGTTACCTTGTAAACATCGCCTCCTTTGCAAACACAATCTCTTCTGGGGCCACTTCCACCATCTTGCCTGTGAGAGTGAGTCTAGCACATCTGGGATCCTCTGGATCGTACACCATTTGCCTTGAAACACAGAAGACCATGCTTTTATGAGCCTCTCAGTCACTCGACATTTAATTCAGTCAAGGTTGGATCGCCAACCGGGCAACGCTGGCAACAAAGAGCCTAAAAAAGAAGTGTCAACTGGTTTCTACTTATTCAATTTATAATTTATGGAAAGTGTTAAAGCACAATATCAACTGACGTTATAAAAGTCCTTCAGGGTGGGTCTTGCTTTATTACTCGTGTTATACAGGGCCTCTCTTTCGAGTTGGTTACTTTCAAGACCTTCATTAGTTGGGTTTTGTTGGGGGGAGCCGAGCCTTCAGCTATCAGGCTTCCCTTCCTGTAGAATCAGCTACCAAATCCAGACCACTTGGCAGACACCCTCCCCACATTTAAGAGTAAGTTTAAGGCTTTCCTTTTTGATAACCCTTATAGCTAGGGCTGGCTAAGGCTTGTCTTGGACCAGCCCTTAGTTAAGCTGCTCCACTCTCCTCCTCTCCCTCTCCATCAGGTCATTCATGTTCCATTAATAGTCATTAACTAGACTTCTTCCCATGAGTCTTTGTGCTTAAATCATTTTTCTACTATTCTTCTATTACTGTTTTATGATTATCATTATATTATATCCACTGCTGCTGTTATCTTTAGTGGTAATCATTATCTACTTGTTTATATTTGTTTGCCATTAATGTTGCTACTGCAAGTAGTGCTCTCAGTACGTCCATAATTTCTGTCATATTACACATGACATCTGTTGCACTTCTGTCCATCCTGGGTTATGGATAACTCCTCTGCTGCTCTCCCTCTGGTTTCTTCCTTTTTCCGGTTAAAAGGGTTTTTAAGGAAGTGTTTTGTTACACGAAAGAGGACAGAAGATGTCCTATGTTGTACAGATTGTAAAGCCTCTGAGGCAAATTTGTGACTGACTTTATTACAAGTAATTAAAATAGTTTTTATTAAGACAAATTACCACAAGCCACACCTTGGGGCTAGGTAATAATTCTGCAAAAAAAAGAGAATAACATTAGAAACAGCATACATTCTGGGAAGAACTGTATTAAAGGGACCCGGTGTTAATTTCTTTGACTCCAAACCTTTTGGCTAATTGATCTGGCCCTGAGTTCAGGCGGGTACATTAAAAGCTGAGGCTCACCTGCAGAATTCTCCCTCAGCCTCTGAGAAAGTGAGAGAAGCGTAGGGGTTACTCCTCAGGTCGGATACAGTGTTGTCCATTGGAGTCACATAGAAATAGATGACTCCAGTGCTGTTGTCCAGCGGCCCATCGCTGACTGAGAAGATGTTCCCGAAGGGGAGACCTTTGATCTGTTGATATTTACAAAGCAGTCAGTCACAAATTTAATAAGAAAAATCCAAAACAGAAACATGTTAGATAAATGTGTGGTGCTTGCAGTCAAGGGGGACCTGGACTCCTATGACCTGATCAGTGGTGGATGAAGTACCTACAAGTAAAAGTCCTGCATTTAAAAAATTGTATCCAAACCAAAGTATCAGCGAAGTGTACAGAAGTAAAAGTGTTCATTAAGCAGAACAGTTCTTCTTCAGTACTTTCAGGGTGTTAAATTATGGAGTCCCAAATTTCCTGAAAGATGATTGTTTGTGTTGTGTTTTGTTTTTTTAACTAATGCCCAAGATATTAATTCGTGCACAATTTGTTAATGTTTCAGGGTCTTTCTTGTTAGTCATGTTGTGGTACAACTTTATCATTCTCATTAGTGAATCCCAGCATAACTTTGCACAACTCCAACCCAATCAGCAACATAATAACATCTATAATAATGCATCATATTTTATAAAATTAACCATATGCTTTGTTCCATGAACTTTAGTTCGTTATACGAATAGTTTAGCTTGTTGCTAATATTTTAAATATGGACATGCATTGATTGTGTTCACTCTAATTAATATGCAGGGTACATGTGAGGCCCGCTGTGTGTGTTGTTACCTTGTCTTGAGTTGAAATGGTGGACAGAAGTCCCCAGTCGCTGTAGTGAGCTATGTATCTGGCCGTCCTGGCGGTCTCCTGGTGTGGGGGAGGACTGCTGCTGCTGCCGCTGCCGGACTTCTTCACCGTCTCCAGCCGGTACGAGAACAGGCGAGAGGAGAGCTGCGCCACATTCTCGTTCTCCGGCTTGACGAGCTCCCCGGGGCTCTCCGCGCCGTCCCCCAGCACGCTCGGGGCCGGGTGCTTCCACAGCCCCGCGCCGTCCACCAGCAGCGCCGGGGCCACCTCCTCCGACAGGTCCACGTCCTCCACCACGTCGTTGGAGGAGACGACCCAGGACACCGAGCTCCTCAAGGTGTAGCTCTGACACAGACACAGCACACTGGCAAACGCTGCCAGGGACAAGCGGCGGGCCCTCATGGCGCCGAGCTCCGACAATGGCCGCCGTCGTCCGGGGTTTGTTTACAACCTCACGTGCGTCTGCTTTCGTAACGTGATCAGCTCTACAGTGACACCTAGTGGCGAGCCAGGGGATTTTATAATCCCTCCACCGGTAGAAAGGAAAAGTACATTTACTAAAAATATAACATTGAAGAATGGTATGGCAAAAATAATAAATAAATAACGACATATTTCACATTTACATCCCCTGGGTTTTTGGAGTACATTTTGCAGGTTTTTTTACTCCACTACATCTACTTTTGCTATATTCTGCAGATAAAGTTGTTTTGCATGTGACCAGTCAAATAAAATGTATTTGCATAGCACATTTTCATACAGTGTCAGCTCAACGTGATTCACACGCAACAAATGAAAAAATAGGACATGAATGCATATAAATAATAAAATGAATCCCACCATCTGGTTATAAACATACCTACTCCAGAGAGAGACAGGAGAGATAGTTTCTTCCAGCTGGTCCAAAGATAAAGCTGAGAAGCTACACCATAATTAAAGGGACGGTTAAATATATTTACATAATTTGTGCTGACTTACTTAATAAAGAATGTGAGAATCTAATTAAGCAGCCTTAAACACAATGGACATTTGTACCCAACAGTGTATAAAAAAGTAAATATATTTCCAACTTGAGCAGCCAAGTCATTAACATCCAGGACATTTATTTATGATTGTTGCTAATGGATGAGCTTTCTGCCTAAAAGAAAGGCTCTGAGTGTTTCCACGACCATGAGTCAGTACTTTGTGTGGGTGGTGCTGTGTTGGACTGAATTACACTGAAAGGTGTTTCTGATATTTTGTCCACTCGAATTATATGCAGGAGAAAAAACATTCTTATTGTAATTTCACCATATTTACAATATAATGCCATTAACAAGAGATTTGAGACAGCACCCATCTGACATACACATTAAAATTACGGGTTTCACAATTTACAAAACTTACAAAATTAAAATTTTTGGGTTCTGTTATACTGGACACCCAGTGGATTTTAATATCATCCATGCTAAGATGCATTTGCATAGTGAATGCTCTCGTTTTAATACAAAAAAAAAAAACATTTTAATAGTGTGCAATGCCATTTAAAGAGCTTAGAGTTTCAGGAAAGAGGAACACCAATGATGAACTCGGGTCAGGGTTGAGATCAGGCCTGCAGGAGGCAAAATTGATTATCCATGATATACTGGTGCATCAGTGCTAAGTTTATAAACAGGGGAAAGCTGGAACAACAGACTGTCCTTGCACTTACCTCAGTCTCGACCCACGCTCTCCACATAAACTCTTGAAGAAATACAATTATATTAGGAATTCTTCCCCATTCACTCTTTATAGCCTCGTCACAGCTAGTTAAAAGGTTATTGCGTATTTTAATTTAGTCATTTAAAAATCTTCTCCTTAGCCATCGTACATCACCGCACTGGACAGACGTCACAATGACTCAACATTTTGAATTTTATTATTCAACATAAACTATTAACAGCAGTGGCACGCTGAATCACATAAAACATTATTCAGAAATACCATTTATCTCGACGTGCTTGTGGTGGAGAGGGATGATCATGAACTTGGGGACATTTTCAATACTCTCTGTCTGTCTCTTCAATATAACGTTAACTCTTTCTAACTGAATGAACTTCAACTGCCTCCACAGAGCTGAGTCATCATCTTCATGCGAGGGCGTCAGCAAGGATTCAACATAACAGTTTGTCTGCAGGTCTGTTCGTGTCGTTTCCCCTCTCACTCCATGGATTTATCACTCCAGGCCATCGACTTTCTTTTTGCCAGCTCCATCCAGGACGGCTGGCCGCTCTCCGAGATGGACTGCAGCGCCGACGGTATCGTAGGTGATGATGAGGTCAACGGAGATGACGCCAGGTTCTTCCGCAGCCATTTTTCCTCACGCGGTCTTTCTGGAACTTTAGTGGGACTTGACTCTGAAAGAAAAACAAATCTGTCAAGTTGCTGCACGTAAACCTAAAGTATAATCTGCAGTTGTAATGAATGTGTGTCCACACACCTGCAAGTTTTACCCCTTGTCCTCCCTCTGGCTTTATGTCTTTGCTGATGGACGGGGGTTTGACCGACGCAGGGGGTTCACCTGGTACCTGCACCTCTGTTTGAGCTTTCTTCAATTCCACCTGAGAAAAACTGGGAGTTAGATCATCTGCGCTGGAAAACCTGTCAGTTTAAAAGGATGGGAGTTAAAGAATACATATTCTATTTTCCATTAATTCATTAATTGTCTCATGAAAAGACCAAAAAGGAGCTGGTCTGATAACAGAAATTGTCACTATAGCCAAAGCCCGATACAACTTAATCCTCTGCACTAAAGACATCCGTGTTTTTCTAAAGCTTTTATATCAGTGTAGTATAAACAAGGTCACTGTAGTTTATTTGGAGTCTGCTGATGTATGTTCTCACTAGTGCACCAAAGTGGTGTCTAATTATAGTCTCCTCAGAAGAACTATTCCCTTCAGTTTGAGTAATGTTTGTAAAGACGACAGCGCCCAGCTGTTTGAGGAGATTACTGAGCCTATTTTTAAGACATGAAATCATGTGGATGGCCTTAGACAGGGGGTCGGAAAGCATTGAGAGACAGACGACACTCTTTTTATACTTTTCATGGAATTGGATAAGAACAATATAGAATATCACCAGCAAGACAGTTACAAAGAAGTACCACAAACCCCCTTGGTTCCAGGTGGAGTGGTCCACTCTGCCCGTTTCTCCAGAAAAGCAGCCTTGCCGCTCACTGACCCGGCCCTGACCGCCCGTCTTCCAGGCAGAGATGCGCCCTCCGTCTCCTGCACGCTGGCTTCTCTTTCCCCTCTTCCCTCGGCAGAAACAGGAGGAGCAGGTGATGCTGACGAGGGGGCAGAAACCGGGGTCGTGGATTTGAGCTGGCCGGCAGGGCTGTGACCCCGACTGCTCCGCGGGGGTTGCTGCTGGCCAGAAGAAAGGTAGAACTGTGCAAGAGACTGCGTGACACCCCCTTGTGCGAACTGGGACGTGGTCTCTGTTTGTGCAGCAGAGTGCAACGGGGACTGGGTCCATGGTGTGGTCGGTACGGCCGGATGAGACCCGGACTGAGGCTCACTGGTCGGTTTGAATGTTTCCGCTTCTCCGGAGGTGTTTGCCTGGAGAGGAGACGCCTTCTGCTGCACTGCCTTTGGTGATGGTTTGACCGTCTGTGCTTGACTTTGCACCGTTTCTGCTTTAATTGCATCAGTTGACGGTTGTTTCGCAGCCTCCACTGGCGTTGCACTTTGTTGCGTTTTTACAGTCTGTGTCTGCTCTTGCGCTTGTGGTCGAGCTGCTGCCTGCACGCCTGTGAAATCTCTGGGAAATCGGCTGGTGAAAAGCTGCTGGAGGCTTCTGGTCTTTTCCATCGCCAAGCTCATCCAGGACACCTCGGACGAGGCCGTTTGTTGGGCAGGCTGGGGCTCAACTGAGGAGGACGTTGGGACTTCTGTCGCCACTGTGCGAGGCTGGTCGGAGAAGCCAGATGGGGATGGATCTAAGGAGTGCCAGAATTGAGTTAGACACACTTGGCAGCACTGGTAATGTTAGCTTTAAAGTACAAAGGGCGCCTGTGATCAGAACAATCTTATCAGCCTTGAGTGATTATTTACCATGTGCATATTGCTCTATGCATAGTTGCAAGGTTTAACCATATAGGGAGCTGAGAAAGGATAGTCTTCTCGAGGGTGAAATGACTAATATTTCTCAGAGACTCACCTGTCGGTCGAAGGTCTCCTATTTCCTGTGTTTCCTGTGTTGATTCCGCGTGGTTAGACGAGGAATCAGGCTGGAATCTTATCGACAGAGACGCAGAGCGCAGTTTAACACCAAACCCTGTCTTTCCTTCGCCCTCCTCGACCTCCTGTGCTTCCACGGCGTCCTCCACCACCTCCTGGCTGCTCTCCAGCTTCTCCACACCTGCAGCTGTTGTGGCATTTTTAGATGTCGTCACCGGTTCCACCTTTTTGAGGCTGTCCCTCCTGTCCCGTGGAACTGAGCTTTTTTGCAGAGCTCCCTCCAGTCTTCCCACAGCAAAGGGCCCCCCTCTTAGTTTATCCTCGGCCCCACCGACTGTCTTGTGCCTTGTTTCAGCGTGTTCCAGCATTCCCGCAAAACTGCCTGATCGGGGTCTTTCTCCATCCCGGTTCTTGGCGTGGGTGATGGAGAAGTGGAAGGACCCAGATCCTTGAGTGGGCCTCTTTAGTCCCTTTTCTGGCTCACCTTGAACCTGCTGGTGAACAGAGGTGGAGACTTCTGTCACTCGAGGCTTTTGCAGAGTTTTTCTCTTGTCGCGAGACATAACTTGCGTGTCAACGTCTCTGTCGTCCTTCAGTTCTGACTGTATAAAGGACGAGTGTGGCCGTTCACTGGGCATCACCCCCGCCGGCCTGGGAGGCTTTATCCGAAGCACCTGGGAGGGTGCAGACGGCGCTCTCCCCAGAAGAGTGTGGTCCTGTTGGGAAACAGCCGGGCCGGATGATTTGGACGCCGTCTCCGGTGTGATCGGTGCCACCTCTGGGGGTCTTGAAGGAAGAAGCTGAGATAGAATAGGAACGACGGTTGCTCTCCGTTCTGTGTCCGGCGTCTCCTCCTCGCGAGTACGAGGTCGCCGCTCTTCTTCTCTCACCGGGTGGTCGATGTTGTTTAGAGCGTGAACGTCAGTGTCGTTCTGTGAAGAAAAAACACGATAGACAGAAGATAAGGGAAGTGCATAAAGCTTGTGTTTGTCTTCGTAAACAACATATAAGGTGAAGAAATATTCACTGACTGCAGTGAGTGTCTTCTTGGTGCTGGCCCTCTGGTTTCTGGGTTTGACAGCCATCCGGTGGCGTGCAGCAGAGGTATCCAGGCAGGGGGTGAACTGGGCTGGAGAGCTGAAGTCCGACGGGGGTTCAACAGTAGGGGAGGGATTGGAAGGGACGGAACTAGGCAAAGGGAGGGAGGAAGTCTGGGGCAGAGGTTTGGGGACGGGTGAGAGTGGACGAGAGGACGGCTGGGACAAGGCCTGAAAACAAAGGGAAAACAGAATGTAACACTGCAAATAAAGGGTGAACACGACACAAGACACTAACAGTGTGTTTGTATTATTAGGATATTTATTTATTATTATATCTATTTCCTAATACCACCAAGCTGACCATCTCCTCCCTGATTTTGAAAATTAAAGAGGACATATCATGCTTATTAGGTTATTATTATTATTAGGTTATATTTTGTATAGATGCTTTAAAGTTTTTAAAAAGCACATTATTTTTCATATGCTGTGTGTCTCGCTGTATTGTTTGAAACGCTCCATTTAGTGTCTGTCTCTTTAAGCCGTCTATGTCCCCTATAATGCTGGCTATATTGAAGGTTTGTTGGTTTGGTCCTTTTCATGGGATTTGTTGACAGAAAAATATAAATTATCAGCAGCTTTACCCTTTAACTAAATCCTTAAACTAAACCAAATCCCAATTAAAATCTCAGACTTGATCCCACAACAATTTTTGATTGGCAAAATGTACAATTTAGAGGAATGCCCTCCTCTTGTGCTGTTGAGTTTGCATAACTGCAGACCTGGACAAAGCATATGATCTCATAAGTCACTTCAATGGAATAATAAATCACCTTGCTGAGGGCTCCTGCAATCTCGGGGGGGCTGTGGGGAAGACTATCATCCTCAAGGCGGTTTCCCGGGTCCTCTGGACGTCTGACTGGCAGAACCAGAGGTGGCGGGCCCAAATGCATCTTCTGCTGCTGAAGCTTAATCTGTGAGAAGCATGTGTTTAAAAGAACACCTGTAGAGCAGCACTTTCCAACAGAAAGGCAGGAATAAAAAGGCTGTGTACCTGCAGAGCTTTGATTTTGCTGTGCACATTCTCCTGGGATAAAACCCGAGCTGGTTTGGCGTCTGTCAAGACCTGATCAGCCAGAAAGATGCTGTCATGGGACAATGCCCGCGATCCCATCGTCCCCTCGGAGCATCTGTGGGAGAACAGAAGACGGATGAGGGCATAGATTTGAAATTAAAACGTAACGCTGTAAAGCATTTATAAGATCACATTGTAAACACTCACGCCAAATCTTCATGGGATCCGACTTCCTTTCCTGCAGTAATGTCACTGGCAGACTGGCTGAGTTTGGCGTCTCCTTCTCCACCTCCTCTCTTACTCTTCCCAAACAGACGAGTTTTCAGAGACTTGAGCCTGGACTTTTTACGTCCTGACAGAGATTGAGATGCAGACAGATCCAGGTTACAGCAGCTGGCACACACATTCACATGTGCAGAACTCAGTAATCTCCTCTTTATATCCTCTCTATGTTCTCTTTTCTAAGTGGTGCTTGGTTGGTGCCAAGTTTAGGTCGTTCCTGTCAAGTCTTGTTTTTCTCTTGACCATATGTCAAACTGCATGACGGATATTCTCACCTGGAATTTCCTCTGTGCTTTCTTCCGTTTCTCCAGAAAAAGACTCCATCGGTCTGATCACTGCAAGGAGTGCAGAACGGAAAACGGGAGAGTGTAAAGAAAGGCACCGATAAAGACTGTGATAACAAAACACCTCAGGCACACACTTTTGATGCTGGAGGGCGTCTCATGCGGCGTGAATGCTCCAGTGATTTGTTCTCTGATCTCTGGAAGCAATGCATATGCACTAAATGTGTGATAGCCGAAGACGCGACCCTGGACTTGAGGGTCAAAGGTTTATCGGTACTATCAGGAATGTTACAAAGCTTTACTTTAGCTAGGCAGGGCGTGCTGAGGAAACTCTGTCCTTAGGATCGACAGTATACAATCAGGTTTTTATGAGAGGACCATATACAGCACATCAGCAGACACGTTACATACAGTGTCATCAAGAAAACAAACATACACAAAGGTCACGCTGGCACAAAGCAGAGCAGTCCGATAATATAGTGGTGAACAAAACAAGAGTTAAAACCTGGCTCAAGCTTCGCTTACGCAACACTAAGTCTGAGAAACACCCAGATTGGGTCACCAGGTGGATTCGCTGTAAGGTGCTTGTCTCCTTTGTTTTACATACTTTATTTTGTAGCCCTGCAGCTGCAGGGTGTTAACTGAGATGCATCATTGTCTGTGACGCAACCGTGTGGCCGAGGAACCGTTCAGTGAATGTGATCCTGTACAGCATCTGCGTCCGATAAGACAAGATGTGCAAAGTCCGCTCCGCACCTCTCCTATCACCGAGCCTGCTCTAAGAATACAAGCACACCCTGTTGCTATGGATACAAGTGTTTGAATAACCTCGGAAACCCACAGAAAAAAAAAAAGTTGCTGGTACTTTTAGATTGCCTGCCCTACAAAAACATTTCAGCTTTTCTGTGGATTTTCCACCAGGATGAGAACCAAACGTGATCATGAATCAGGCTTCACCTCTGAGTTTTGTCATGCAGTGAGTCAAAGCTGCAGCCCCAACAGAATCAGATGATAATCCAGTGGATTATTAACATTGCAGCGAGATCCTTGTGAGATTCCACAGCCCCATAATCCACAACAACGGCTTAATCACAAACTTCCCATGCCAGGTACTGCCTCCACGGAGAAAGCACGTCTCCGTCCCAGCGTTAAAACACATGTAAACAGCATCTTGTGAGAAAAGAAGAAAGTGAACTTACCGTCCAACGTCTCTTCTCCTCCTCTTTGCCGATTAGTCTCGTCTCAACTGTGTCACTGTCCTAATGTTTAAACCTCAGGCTGGCGTCGTCCACATCTGGAGACGGAGGGAGATGCAGAGGGAAGGGAAGCAGGGAAGTGGAAGGAGAGAGGAAAGCAGGCAGGGAGAGAGAGAGCGAGAGAGGGACACTTCATGACAGGGTAAGCAAATGCACAAAGAGAAAAGAGGACAGAAGAGAATGAGAGAGAGAGAGAGAGAGAGAGAGAGAGAGAGAGAGAGAGAGAGAGAGAGAGAGAGAGAGACTCTATTACATTAGTGGCACACTGTGGCCCTCTGCGCTAAGCTCCTTATAAAACGCTAACCTGATTTTAGGCCCAGAAATGAGAGTAGAGGGAGAAAAAAAAAATAAAGCTCCAGCTGAAAGAGGACAAGCAGGACTGAGGCTCACAGGACTGTTTACACATTACACCGGGGGCTGCTTACACCCCCAGGTGACCACAGAGGGAAGTCTTTGTATGAGTGTGTGCGTGTGTGTGTGTGAATGTGTGTCAAAGAAAGTTAAAAATTAAAAAAAAAAAAAGCAAAACACACCAACCAGAAATAAGCTCCTAGCAATGGAGAGATCCTGAGTTCAAATCCAACCAGATATTGCAGCTAAACATGTCTTCTGCATGCATAAAATGGGCCTTTGCTGCATGTTTCATCTCCATTGTAAATCATCTAATAATGTTTTAAAAATGACTAAAAATAACCACAAAACAATACAAAGCGACTCTTTCAGAAACGTACGTTTTATAATCACTGAAACAATTGTAATGTTGCAACAGAGAATCCCACGTTCTGCACATTCACACAGGGTGGTATTCAGAAGGAAACACTATCTAGGCCACTGGGATACAATCAGCGAGAGGGAAGACGAAAGCGAATCTTTGCATCCATATTTGTCTGTGTGTGTGTGTGTGTGTGTGTATGTATGTGCGTGTGTGTGTGGCGGAGCAGCTTCTCTGATGAGGCTCCTCATCACATAAATCCTTATCTCCTCCACCAGAATATAAACCCAGCTGGTGACATCTGGATTACATGCAACCACCCGCATGTTAGCAGACCACAGTGACATAAGAGTCCGGGGTGTGGTTGTATTCATGGATTTATTGTCTGTAATCTACACATAATGGACAATCTATATCTATCTATCTATCTATCTATCTATCTATCTATCTATCTATCTATCTATCTATCTATATATATATATATATATATATATATATATATATATATATGCAAGTTCATCTTATGTTATAACAGCTGCTGTGGTCCAGTGTGAAAGCCGTCTGCACATACAGTCACAGCACAAACGGCGTTCTCCCTGCAGCCTTTCGTCCTCTCTGCTCTGAGAAAACGAAGGTAGCCACGTTTGTCACAGTCACGGTCATCCCTGGTTCAGGCGGTTCCCTGGTGGATTATAATTTCTGCCCTCGGAGCCTGTGCATATCGAGATTAAGGCCGATAGATAATCCGATCACGGCACCGTTTGATCTCGTGCGGGTTTCCATTCATTCAAACAAACATTTTCCCATGAAAAATTAAGGAGGGAGACATTTTCCCCAGGATTTGTTTTGTTTTTAATGGGGGAAATATTTGTCATTAAATTAAATAAATTGGGTAAAACCAATATCTGAAACACCACACAAGTGACATACAACCCAAACATCAGATTACTTTTCTTATATAAATATACAAAGATAGATAGACAACATATTTTAATCATTTTAATGTTAACCATCAACTAAATGTCAGATGCCAGGAATCCATCAGTTATGTTATATGTTATATATAAACTATACTTTTCAACTACCCCATGGTGGTTTAACCCTTTACAGAGTGCCGAGAGCCAACAGCAGCAGCAGAGGCTGTTGAGAATAGAAATTATGTCTTTTTTTGGTCCTGCTGCGATAAATCTGCAATTAGGTTTTATGGAGTTCCGTTTCAATACATTTTAAATAATGGTTAGTGATATGATGCTATTTGAACCACTGAATCTGCATTGTGCATTATGTTCGTTTTTAAGCATATGGTTGAATTACATTAAATAACTATATACCGCAATCTAAATAAACTATTTTAATTTAATAATTTACTGCATCTTTTAGTAGCTTTGCATACCAAGACATCGAAATCCGACTTCATTGAGTTAAATATTGTTTTAATTACACAATTACTAATCCCGTAAGACTCCCTGTTATGATGTGTATTCATTTATTTTGAATATTTTCAATGCAAAGTGCTGGATGGATGAGCTCATATCGTGGGGGGTTTAGCACAGGAGGTAGAGCGTTGGACTGGCAACCGGAAGATCGAAGTTCGAACCCCAGCTCCTCCTAGCTGAGTGCCTGTTGTCCCTGAGCAAGACACCTCACCCCAATTGCTCCTGACGACCTGGCTGTCGCCCTGCGTGGTTGACTGAATGTGTTAGTAAATGGGTGAGTGACAGTCATTCCTGTAAAGGGCTTTGGACAAAAGCGCTATATAAATGAGGCCACAGACACATATTTATTATAAAAGCAATGTTTAAAAAGTTAAAAAAAAAAAGAGTATTTGGCCAAGTTTGACGACATACAAGACTGAAGAACCCGCCCAGAACGGTTAATGTCGTTTAGGATTGAATATAATAAGATACCAGTGTGATAAATATTGTAAAACCTGATGAAGATTGTTCGGTTACACAGTCATCCCATGCACCTGTATGTTAAGGCAAATCCCAGAATGCAGCAGATGTGCATCATGAGAAGTAAATTAAGATAGAAAAAAAATGTGTTAAAGCTTCATGAATCTCATAGTGTTTTTGTGTGTTTGGTGTGGAAAATGTCTACGTTGGTCTCCTGGCACTGCCGGAGGTCGTAGTCACAATATCCAATAGAGAATCGGCCCTGGAAGGTAAAAATGAGACACACAGATATTCAGCAGCCTAAATGGTAGCAATAGAAAAAGGATGAATATTGATAAGTATGAATGCTCACCTTAGGTCTCTTGAAGTAATCCAGCCCTCTTCCTATCTTGATGATCCAACCATTGTCAAACCTAAAAAAACAAAGAATTTTGGATTAACTGCCATTAAATAAAGCCACATAATGTGGAGTGTTTATCTTAGACTTCCTTTAAAAAAAAGCCACCATTTCAAAACAATGCTTAGGTGAACCGGTGTGTTTTTTTTGCATGATATCCTTCATACATCAGCTGCAGCCGTACCTGATCTCCCTGTCGTGTATAGTGGAGGAGTACTGCAGATCCAGAGTGACTCCCTGAGAACTCAGACTCTCTTTAAGCTCGGCCAGAGCGCCGCTCTGCTGGCTGCTGTCCGCCTACAGTTACAGGACGAATGGCAGTGAAACGACTGAACAGACGACTGACAGCTACGACTGCCACGCATTCACCACATAGTGTGACCTCGTTAGTAAAATAACCTACTTCTTCCTGTGAAGTGAGGAGATGGATGGTTTTCACCTTGCAGGATGCTTTTAGCAGCATTTCACAGAACCGCAGGAAGTTGTACAACTGTAACGGAGAGAAGGGGGAAGCACTGAGGTACAGTGTTACGCTGAGATAAACATTTTGTATTAGAAATATCAATACAAAAAGTAAAAAATTTGTTTTGTGTATTGTAAAAATCAAAAAGAATATAGGTAGTTTGACATTTAAGGCAATGAAACGGTAAGATTTGGGTTTTTTTTGTGTGTGTTGTGGGATGCAGGATAACTATATTTCACGGTTCCTTCCAAGTTTACTTTAAACTTACCTCCTGATTTCTCATTCACACAATATAATTAGGCATTATTCATGCGGATTACTGCTTAGCCTGTTAATCCAGCTTCATCATAATCAAGCACTAAAACAATTATCGATGGACTGATTGATAATAACATAATGATTGGTTGCAGCCTTTGAGCAAAGGCAAATAAAAGAAGGCAAATCCAGGTTGAAACATAGACTAAAAAACACACACAACAGAGTGATGATGAAAACTCAGACGTTACTTGGTGGATGTGCCGGACGTACGGGTCTTGCACCCAGACCTCGGTGAGTAAGCTGCTCATGTAAGGCTTGAACAGAGCCTCGTAGCTGTAACCGGTAGCGTCCTCTGCTATCCTAATCTGCTCGTGGTATTTCCCCTCTGACAGGAGAGGGAGCACAGAAAGAGACAGGAAATAGAAGTTTAGAGGCGGCACAAAACAGCCTTCAGGGTGAGGCCTGAACATTTTTATTTTTTAATATGTGCTGTGGGAATCAATTGGTTTGTGAGAATATGATTAATTCGATTTCTTTTTATTTTGGAAACATGTGCAACAATAAAAAATTTGATTTGTTGAGGCAGGTTTTACATTATTATACTTCAGTGTCAAATACATGATATACATTCGTAATAAATGTCTTGGCTGTGTGTGTTACTCGGCTTTTAGAGGGTTGTATTGATTACCTTCTTTCATCTGGTTGACGTGGACTTTGATTTGCTCTGCTCTGTCCATGTAGCCCTTTATCTTCACCCTGTAGTGTCCCCGCTTTGACTCGTCTTTCACGGCTGCCGGCACAAGAACAGGAGACGAGTAAACAAATGACGGTTGGCGTCTTCACCTCGACTGGGCATTTTGTCCAACGTTACCTTTCAACACGTCCATGAGCAGCTGGATGCCCTCCTGGTAGCAGACCAGAGACTCCTGGTAGCGGTCGCTGTGGTCCAGCTCCACCGCCCGCTTTAGCACGGAGATGGCGGACGTCTCCATACCTGCCACGTGATTTTGTGTCATTATTGCGGTTGTCCGTCGTCTTTTCTAGAACTTCTAGCGAAACAACAGGGTACTCATGCTTTTTTAACTGACAGGAAAAGGCGCTGAAAGAAGTGGTGCCACTTTCCCAACTTGATAGCTACACAGGTGCGCCACAAAAATAATTCCCGGAGAAACATAATGGTGGAACAATGGTCCATGATGTTGAGGTGGGAGTAGATTTGACCTAAAGAAAACACACAACTAAATTACTTTAGCATTTTTACATTATTAACAAATTATACAATTTAAATACTAGGATTACCTTTTTAACTTAAAAAATAGCTATAGTAACTAATGTTAGGGGACCGTTTGTCACATCGGTGCATTTTCAATGTAACTGACACTTCCGGTGCTAGCATTTCACGGAGAGGAAACCGCCGTGATGCTAACGTGACAGGCTGCTTGCAGTTGTTTTCAGCTCTTGAATTCGTGTTTATGTGTACATTTGGTGAACGTGTTATTAATATATTTACTTTTGTGTTTTTATTCGTGACATTTAGTTACGTCTGAGCTACGGGTAGCAGGGCTGGACGTCAACGTTAACCTTGGGGTGCGTGACCGTAGTTCTTTTTTTTGTAACTGGTAAACCGAAAACTACAACATGACGGCGGTCGGTCGCGGTTTGAGCTCTCTATCAGGAAAGGTAAGAACAGCAGTGTGTTTTTGTCTTGTTTCAAACTATTCAGTGTTGAGAGAGTCAATAAAACAAACGCACACCAGCCACATTGAGATCTCTAAACGTCAATACTGCTACGGTATTTATTTATTTTTATTTTAATGTGAGAAGTTACTGTTTTTTTTGTGTGCTTTTTTTAATGTTATTTTTTTAAATATTTTTTAAATATTATTATAATATTTATTTTGCTCAATACATTCATATAACTCTATCTACCAAAACTTTTCATTGGTTGAAATATGGCAACATCAGATTTTTATTTTTTTTTATTGATTGAGATAAACAAACAAAACTAACTCCTGACAAAAGGGGAAAAAACAGACTAAATGAATTAAAATATGGCATGGAGCTTTATGACACTTTAATGTTCACACATTTGGTTTGGTCCTGAAATAATTCAGGAGAGAAATTCCTAATTCGCAAAGTTGACAAATGTAAATTGTCTCATGTTGTATGATATGGCACACTGTTTTGTAATCTTATATCAGGAAACAAATCTGCATGTTATCCTATGCTTCATTACCTCTCTTTGCTTAGAATTTGGTCTCATCACTGTCCGTTTACAGATTCTAACAGAAGCTACCCTTTTGCCACCTTGTCCATGGTTTGTGTCTGCACGCAGCAAGTTTACCAAAGCAAGAATCCCAAACGAGGTAAGAATTACCTCTTTTGTTGCTACGGTAGCCCAGAACGGACAAATCAAACCCTGGATCTAGCAGAGCCTTTCACCTGAAGGCTACTGTGGTTCTCTGACTTGATTGGAAAGAGTCAGAGTTGCAATCTGCAGCCTTGCCACTAGATGCCACTGAATCCTACACACTGTTTGTTTAAGTACAATGCAAAAAAACAATTAGGTAAATGCTAAAATGGGTACCTTCCATCACCTAAACCTTTGATCCTGTCTCGTAGAGGGGCCACAATTTATTTTAATAGCGTAGTCATTTTCATATCATATTGGTAAATTAAGTAGGGTAGAATTCCAGCAGGGTCTATAAATGGTGCACGGAAGGCAGGAGGTCCATGGGGAGATCAAGGGTGCTCTCTAGGGCCCCCTAACAAACTAATCTTGGTAATAATGATGCATTTGTTCAGCTCATTTGCTTACTTGTCAGTGTTTACACGCCCTGTGTTTTTCTTTCAAGATTTTTGCAGAGAGATCAAAACAACATGACAAATATGGGGGAGATCCAGACCAACCTCATAAACTGCATATAGTGACACGAGTCAAAAGTGTGATGCGAAGACCATACTGGGAGAAAGAGATGATGAAACACCTTGGGCTTGAAAAGGTCAGGCTTTTTTTTTTTTAATTCGGTAAAAAAAAAAAAATGAAGGAAACGTTTTGGAGAACACAAAACTTTCAAGAGATTTGGGAAGTGTACAATACAGCGATTGATTTTGGGGACTACCGATGCGTAAATGGGTCATATTAATTTCTTTTAGTTTTAATGGCTTAAAAATAAGCATAAATTAGCACTTCAATAAGAATTATAAACATTGTGTGGTAATCTTGCCTTGTAGACAGAAGAAATTGCTTTCATTAAAATAAATGGGCAGATGATCCATAAAAGTGTTAGCTGTCCACAGTAGAGGCACAACATTTATTATAACATCTTCTAGAGGCAAAATTCAATGTGTAACTCAAAGTGTCCATTTTTCTCTCTGTCGTGTATTTAGGCACATGTACCTGTAATTCACAAAAATACACCTGCGGTCAATAACCAGCTGAAATTCGTCAAGCACCTTGTAAGGTAAGTTTAATGTAACACGTCTGGTCGTCAAGTTTCTGCTGATCCTTAAAAAATGCAGCCAAGAAAATCTGTCAATGTCACATAAGTAGTTAGTTAACATTTAATAAATATGTAATAATGCTGTATAATTTCTCTTTCTGGTTCATTCAGGATCCAGCCGCTGAAGACGCCGTTTGGACTCCCAGCTGAACAGGACATGGGCGACACCTACATTAACAGCAAAGGAGAGTTGATCGTTCGTCGCCTTCTCCAACCTGTAGCCCCAGAGGCTATCGAGTCTTAGTTCCACCTTCGGTCATATCAATAAATAGTTAAGTTGTTCATAAATATCATGGAAACTCTTGTGCTCCATAGCTCCCCCTCCTGTTTCCACTACACTGAGAAATGTGTTTGGTTTGAATGGGTTCTGGATTTATACAGTAAATCCAATTTAAATACCAAATCATCAGTCATAGAAACAGCTGTTGCAATAGTAATGTTTTCCATAACTTAATAGGCGATGTTCAAGTTCTTAATAAAACATGATTTATAAATCTCAACATAAATTAAAAACCTTTTGAAATGAAAAACCAGCTGCCTTTTCATGTTTTTTTCGGAGACTATAAGATGTATATATACCAAATATAAGAAAAACCAACATTACTGTTTTATACTTAATGGGGTGATGCAATACCTGCACAGTGCAATCAAATCTAACTTTGAAAAGAGTGACACTACAGATCAAAATCTTTTCCAACTTAATTTTGATTTGGGAAGCGTTTCTGGAGTTTCAGCACCACTCAAATAGATTTAATTATTTACGGCTGTGAGAAGCTCCTCAACTGCCTTTATGTATTGCATAGTAGGAGAAAAAAAAAGGTCTGGGAGATTTAGGACACAGTGCAAGTTAATGTGTAGACTGTTTTTGATTTACACACGACTCACTTTCCTGTGTCAAAATGGGACACCTTTTTACACCTTTCGTTATTGTCGGGCGACAACATGTAGTTCCCAGTTATTCCCAGCCAACTTTAATCAGAGCATACAATAATTGAAGACACCTGAACCAACATTAAAGGGGAACTCCCCAGAGTGTACACATGTACTTTGCAGGGAAGGATCCAACAAAGAAATCATCCATTGTTTTGTCTTCCTATACAAAATCACAGAATCAAATAGCATTATATCGTTTTATTAAGTCAAACTCTTGCTACAAGGAAATGTGTAAAAATGTACTCTGATGCTAAAAGTTGATCTTTGCAATTATGCGACTTTGTTTCTGTTCCATCACTTTCCAGATTAAAAGGAAACATGAAAGGCTACAAGCATACCTGCAAAGTCAGGAGGGTTGAAAGGGTACACATAAACCATTGTAGGGGGTCTGAGGGCATCCTCCCACAGCCAAATTTTGTGATTTTAACATGATGTAAATTAAGCATTCTGGTGTACTCCAATGAGAAAATAAAGGGAAAAGACAACTTTTTCTTCAGGTAAAAAAGGGCAACATGCCGCCAACGGATTTAACAAGCTCAAAAGCGTAGATCAGAAGAAGATAAACGGCGGTAGTTGCTGTACGAGGCCATCGTTATATGCATCGACATGTTTATGATGCACTGCAACTGTTTTGATGTAATCGAGCTAATCAGATTTCTGACGCTCATTGGATACGTCACACAGCCGACGAGTCCATAGACAATCTGCGGCCGTCCCTGTGACGTCTCACTCGTTCCGCAAAGCCGGGGTGCTATCTTGACCCCCACAAAAACACCTCTTCTTTCACCGAAAGGTGACACATTTGCAGGTATGGACACTTTATTAAATAAGGCTGAAACAAGATTTTTTTATACAATTCTATTTGGGATATGGGAACTAAAAATATGGAAATGAACAGGTAATCACCGAGCAAAGGGGAGAAGGAAATTAAAGCGGGCTGTCTGCTAAACTTTAATTTTAAAGAGGTAGCCCTGAGAGAGAAAACCAACTGTTGCTGCTTTTCAGTCAGCTCCCGAATCAGAATCAGAGTCGTAAGCTCGCCCTCTGATGGTTTTCTTCTCCACCTTTGTGAACTTTGTGCTGGACCTCTGCGTCGCTGTAGGAGGCTCCATCAGGTTACCACTAGAACAGGGGGGAGGGGGGGATTAGTTAAAATCAGAATGCATATTGGTTTCATCGGCTGATTACTGTGACTCTGTAGCCATGATTCCTAAAAGGTGTGATTATTCTACTGTCTCACCTGTAGTTGATGACATCTGCACAGCCGAGTCTCCATTCAAGGATCTCTGTGGAAAACTCATCTGTGTTTCCCAGGTCAGCGAATCCAACGACATAGTCCTTTGTTTTCCCGTCTAATAGCAAGGCCAGTGTGGGAATAACCTTGATCCGCAGCCTCTCCGTCAAAAACGGGGCCTTTTCCACATTCAGTTTAATGAATTTGGTCTCAACATGCTTCTTTGCCAAGATGGCCAGGTGTTTGTCGAGGATCTTACATCTGTTTGTAGGGGAATAAATAAAGAGAGTGCTGGTAAGGTAATGTGCCAACTCCTGGATGTGAAATACCTAGTCAATTAAAAAAAAAAAGTGGCTAGTGGGGGGTCATGGTCTGGTGCATGCAGGATACATGGTCTGTGGATTGATACACATAATGAGGAAGCAAAGCTCACCATATACTTTAAGCTATACATCATTAGCAACATATGCTGTGCTGTTAGCACAACAGGAAGACTGGCATTCAAGACATTCAAAACTGATGACGAGCTGTGTATAAATCAAGGACGGCACACTGGCATTGCTGTTCTGAGTGTTTAAAAGTATACCAAGTTGCCAGTGTCAAAATGTTGCTTCATTCCCACGCAAGAGCAAAATATGAATCACTGTCTTTTTCAAAATACATGTTTCTATATGCATTTAGGGTTTTTTCTGCTGTACTGAACCAATCCTGACTCCTAGGGGAAACAAGCTCATTTTTATACAGGCCAGTGATGTCTTGAAAATACTTATTTTATTGTTGTTGTTTTTTTTTAAACTCCAAATATTCAATTTAAAAACAGAAGCACACTTCACATAAGAAAAGCTTTAACCATCATAGGCAAATAGATTTTATACATACAGCCAAGGATCTTTACAGTCTGTACAGCATGTGCCATCTCTGTAGGCTACTGTTCTATTGACTAACAATGAATTAATTGACCAATCATTTGTGTGCTACATTAAAATTCTCAAAAGTACAACGTTCGTTCTGTCACTTTATTTATATAATTTAATAACCCAGACTTACCTGAAGGTGGAATTTTTGTAGAAGTGGCAGACGACATTCTTGCTTTCTTTGACCTCGTTGAAAAAGTCTTTCTCACTTGGGATTTCTCTCAATTCTCCATGGCCTTTAGACAACCACTCCTTAAAAATTAGAGAACTAGGTTGAGCAGCAGAATAATGTAACTGGCGTTTACATGCAAGCACCATGAATACATTCAGTCTCTTTTGTTGGCTGATTTGGGACGTGTGTCATCGTCAATTTCCAAACTTTCTATTCCAAAAAAATAAAAGGTATTAAAGCAACTTCTTTGCTGTTATTCTAATTCAAATAATGTCTAAAGGGGCTCTAAATACCACCATCTAATAACATGACTCCATAAAGAAAATACAGAAAAAATATCAGCATACATCTGCCATCTTTTCTGATTTAAGATCATCCCTCAACAGTCCACAATATTCCATAAATCATGTCACTATTTGAATAAAGTGACATCATTCAAAACCAATATGCCACAAAGATATTTGAATCTTCTTCTGACACAGAGTATAAAACAGTTAAAAGAAAACATCTGACATACCTGCTTCTGTTTCTGGGTTTTTTTTAAGTGCATCTAATCGCCTCTCCTTCAGCCTTTCAAAATCATCTTCATCCATTTCATTCAGTTTGCTCAGTTGTGCGTCCACCTTCTCCTCCACCAGCTTGGCTGACTGCTCCAGGACCTTCGTTAAGATGTCCATCGATTGGTTGGCCATGGCTGCCTGCTCAGAGTTAACCCCTCACTGAATCTGAGAGGGTAAAGAACAGATGTTGTAAACTGAAGCATGCCACTGGATAACAGAAGCTAACACACCAGTTGATATATAACTGCCTGAACATGCCACAATACCAATCAAAGACAGAAAAAAAAACACGATAAAAAATGCACAGTTATTAGGCACAGTTCATGCTTTAACTTGACTTGGACTAACTGGGTTTTATATGGGGTAATCCACAGGGATTTAAATTAAATTATGTATAAAGTAACGGTGGAACAAAACTATGTCTTTGCTCCAACTGCATTCCGTATGTTACTAACTAACTAACTAAAACTGAACTAAACATAATGCAGTTTAATGCAGCATTGAATCCTCCCTTCATTAAGGTTATGATAAGCTTTATTTGGCATTTTAAAGAGGTTTTGAGTCAACATTATGGTCACTGTGACGATGTTAAGTTTTACTGTGTTATAGGCTACCGAGTCTACCTTTATTAATTATTAATTACAAAAGGGGATGGATAACATTGAAACAGTTTAATCAAAAACTGAACCACCACCAAGTAAAGGTTTGTTGCACGGCTGTTGCGGTAGATTGAGCTAGGCGTCAACACCTGGCTCATTACTGGCCAAACATTAGCTACGCAGCAATTTACCACTTGAACAAACAAGCGTGTACGTAACATCGAGAACACCGGTATCGTTACGGTGTCAGACTAAGCAGGGTAGCAACCACACAAAGCTTTGGTGACAAGTGGGCACGCCTTTTTTCCGGCAGTTGTTACCTAGCATTAGCCTAGCCGCGTTCACGTATTTGGCTAGTTTGTCTTTTTCTATTCGACATTGCTCGTTGAACTTCCTGTTTTTACACAACGAGCGATGGGATAACGTAGGTGTTAACGTTTGCCGGTAGTTAAGGAAAATGGAGACAATACTATGTTAGCCCGCTGTCATGTTAGCCTGCTAAGCTAGCTAACGTTAGCCGACTTTCGGTTATTAACGGTCGCACGCGCACAGATGACAACTTGACAAATGTGTGAGATGATAATAAGAATGATAATTGTCAGTGATATGTTGTGTTAAAGTGAGAACATGCACATTCATAACCACAGCCTTAAGTTATGTGTTAAGCTACCTGGTGGAGCTTCACCGACAGTCGGTCCGTGCGCGAAATGCAAGCGGTCGTTGCGGATGTGGCGTCACAGACGTCAGACGTCAAACTACATCCGGGCGATTACTTTTTATTTCATTTCCGGGGTTGGTTTACAAAATACGTCACCGCTGCGCCACTCTATTAAGTTTTAATTTTTACATGACAATAATAATTAAATATTACATAATTCAATTATATATAACAACATGAAAATAAGCATAAGTATGTAAGAAAAAAAGTAAAACTACGTTTTGAGTATTGAAAAATACTGTATTTATCTATTCCTCGACAACGTGGATTAAGTAATTCCTCACTAATTCCAGTTTGTAAAATAAAAATAAATTACCTGTTTAAAGTTTATTGTCAGGCCCAACACGATCTTGATTGGAAACCATTCTGCTATTCATGTTGCAACTTTAAAACAATGACAAACACAAACAGATTATTACAGTTTATTACCAAGATTTAGAAAACATACAAACAAGTTCACAGCTTCAGGTCTTCAGGCACAAGCCAGTTTAGAGAAGACAAGACTGGCCAATTTTCCCTTCTAGAAAGATATGACAGGTGAAGAGAAGCAAGCATCTTGGAAGTGAGTGGAGACTTGCACATTCTGAATTACATTCATTTCAACAAGTTGAAAAAAAAAATGACAGATTGATTTGGTTTGCATATAGGGGATAGTGTTTTAAACAAACTTTTCCACCACACGCATGTGTGATCACAAGCCAGCCAGCCAGCCGCATCTACTGAGTACTACTAATCACCAATCAGAAAAGTTCACAGAAATACAAGGATGTAGCCACGAGCCATACAAAGGTCTCCAATTAATGAAGTACACAAGGACACATGTTGAGTTAAAAAAAAAATCAGGTCACCTGTTCCTCTGCAAATCCAGCATTATTTCAATATTCAGATTTGTGAAACTAGTAACTAGGCTGGAAACACTAGAAAAGATTTACTTTAGATACAAAGGCTGTATGAAATGTTACATTACCTTGAAGGGACATCTCACTTGCTAGTGAAAAAAAGAACTGCATAGGCTAATTATTGATTGCCATAACCCCTGTCAACATCCTCCCAAGTCAGAGTGCTACTGAGAATCAACAGTTAGCCTCACATGAAGTGCTTTGGCCAGCTTCAGATTTCCATTTTGGAACACCTACAAATAATTAAGAGTGAGAAGATTTTACAATTTAAAGACAGTTACTAAGAATTCACTACATGTAAACAATACAAGAGGTAAACCCTCCGCGAACATCTTTCTTTTAAAACCTTTTACAAGTGTCATTAAAAACATTATTTACATACTATAATAACAAGGTTTGGCACTTTCTTTTGTGAGAGACATGAAAAAGAAAAGTAAAAGATACTGCATGCAGCAGACTATTTTGTTTGCTTTTTTGTGTCACAGCAGTAGTAGATTGTTCACAGGTCAGTACAAGTGGCATGGAGCACCAAAGAAACAATAAAAAATTATATATTTTAGTCCTATTATTAGGTCTGATGTCTGAGGAGTGCTACAACATTAACTGATTCTAAAATGTCTAAAAAGGTGCTTGGAGTTTGAACACGACAGTTGTGTTAACCACAGTCATTGTTTTAAACCTAGACTGATTTAACTGCATAAATGGAAAAAGACTCAAAATGTGCCTGTGTAACATTATTAAAACCTTAAGAACACATAGGCGTCGTCAATTGCTTTATCAGAAGGAATATGCTCATCACGAGGGAACTTTAAAGTCTTATAAAGGCATGGCTTGTATAAGAAATAGTTACGCATTGCCTGCAAAAAATCCTCATATGAAATTTCACACATTTATTTAGAAAAGAACTCCATATGAAAAATGATGAGTTTTCAAAAAGCTGCTACGATTATCACTATTCGGAGTTTTGCTGAGTAGATTCTAGGTACATTTTCTGCTTTTTAGTTTGTGTTGCTTGTCCCTTAAAAAGAGCAAGTGCAGGAAATAATAAACTGTACACTCAAAATACTGTCATGGCTCTTGTAACACTTTGACTCACATTGTGTGTGAAGTTATTCATTTGTGTCTCGCTCTCAGGAGAACACTGAGAACAAGACGTTGAGGAGGAGGAGGGAAATCATGAGTTTGATGTCATACTTTTGCACTGCAGAGGACCTTGTGAGAGTAGCGAAACAGAACGAGGTGGTGTAATGGTAACACACGGTGAAAGCAGTACGCCCTCCTTCATCAGGCGATCTTCAGGGTGCTACCGTAAGCCTGTTGCACGACCACCTGCACGTTGTCTAGGATGAAGTCGAAAGCCATACTCCAAACAGAATCCACCGACTGCTGCATGAGCCTGCAGAGAGAACATCAAAAAGGTTACACAATGAATTAATGAAACAGAAACAAATAAATAAAGAGTGTGAGGTAAAGGATTAGAGTTGGGGTTTGACTCTACACTACCTTTTCATATATTTTATAATCAAATCCAACTTCTCCAGATCTTTATCCTCAATCAGATCAGTGCAGTATTTCACCACCTGAAGGATGTCTTCCTCCATGGGTTCTAACAAAATATAAGAGGATTGAAAATGCATAACATAAATGTAACTGGATTATAAGGCACTATGACAGAGCTCTTCTTCACTGTATACCCGTTATGGTGGTGACCCATTCCCGTAGCAGTGTTCTGATGTCCGCCAGGTCAAAGGCTCCGGCCAACACTGGAGCAGGGCGAGGAATGAATTTCACCAGAGATTCTGGGATGTCTGGTGCAGATGTGGAGGGACTGTTTTCAGCCTGAGAAAGAAAAACTGCTGTGAGCTGCAAAAATGACAAATTGTCTGTCTTCACAAACTGCCACCATCTTCATGTATGAATCTGTTCATTGACTCACCTTCAATATGTTCATTGGTTCCCGTGATTTTATAGGAGGTGGTAGCGATTTACCCGGGCTGTTCGTTGTGTGACGCCTCTTCTGAGGTGAAGGACCTTTTTTGACGGGGCTCATTGCATTTTTTCTCTTGTAGCGCCGCTTCACACGACCAATGCCAACTCCGAGTCCTGACTGTTTTAGCTGCAACAGCGGATTCTTCTGCTCCACCGCTGGAGAAACCAGGAGGAAAAGCATGAGATGAAGATAATATGAATGCTGATGATAGCAGAAAACTCATTCCTAAAAAAATCCACCTGGGGACTTACATATTTTTGCCTGGGGCTGGACATTTGTGACACGGTTATAGGCGGACTTCAGTTCATCCTGGAGCTCTTTGGGAAGGGCAGCAAATACGTCTGGATCCACCTGCAGTCAGAAACCTGAATGACTTAGTGAAACTGAACATCTAGTCGTAAACAATGAAATCAGCTTTGTATAATTGGGGACTAATATGCTTTTGCCCTTCCAATAACAAGGTACCTCTTAAGGATGTATGGACATGCTTTTTTTTTTTTATATATATATATATATATATATATATATATATATATATATATATATATATATATATATATATATATATATATATATATATATATATATATATATATATATATATACGCCATCATAAGGGATCACGTTTTTCCGCGAAAACATTTTATTTACAAAAAGGCAAAATCTCAAAATGGTTGCCTCCCTACCTGTGAGAAGTGTGGTAGTTCTAATACAATTCCTGGACCGTCTGGCTGGTTTGGGATCTGTAGAAGCAACGTGCCAACAGGTGGAGTGTACAGTGCAGGACCCGGGGCAGGAGGCCGATGAGGGGAGGTAGGACGAGACTTCAGAGAGGGAAGCTGTGGAAGAGCAGCAGGGGGCTGTGGGCTGGGTGACCGCTGGTTACCCGATCTCCCATCCCGATTAGTCCAGGACTGCTCCACTTGTTCTCTCAGCTCTGGAGGCAACGCCTCCAACACGGAATGATCCACCTTGAATATCGTAAAGAAACAAGATGTTGAGAACATTTAACAGTTGGGCTCTGGTTTAAACCAATCAGGCATCCCCCTCAAGCCTTTACCTGTGAAGGGGAGGGGACCTCAATGCTGAGGTTGAGACGTGTTCGAGAATGTTTTGGAGTTTGTCTGCATGCCTGCTGCTCTCTGCTTGTACCTGGGACCGGCTCGGCAGAGGACAGAGGATGTGGACAAGATCCAGATGATGGGCCTCTGGGTGAGGAAACTTTTTCCCGATGCGTGTTGTTGTCCACAGCACCTGGAACATTGATCTTGAACTCAGAAATTGATTTCTCAGACTACAACAACGATGTAAACTGAACAGGAAGCCTTTACACGAACCTCCGTTGGTGGATCTCGTACTTAATCCCTTTCCTTGCAACATCTCTTTGATGGAGCGTGTCCCGGGGCCCGAGGAGTCCTTAGGGACAGAGGTATGTCCGTCAAGAAGCTGAACCTGGATGCCGACTCCTCTCATGTCCTGAACCTGCAACTTCATGGCATGAAACAGCTTGATGACTGCAGCGGCAATCAGCTGACCACTGTCAGTGGACTGAGCAAGCATCACAGACCTAAAAGAAAAGGAGACGGATAAAAATGAGTCCACAAAGAGACAATAACATGAGTAGTCAATAGAGAGAACATTATTAATCACTTATACACAGTCGCCGGTCTCACCTGGCGAGGTTATCACATATGCCATGACCGCCGTATTTGGCCGATTCCAGTGGCGCTCCAACCTTGCGAACCATGACCTTAAGGGTAACTCTGCGACCTTGCAGACCTGCTTCTTGTAAACGTTTTTGCACTTCCATGGACAAGTTAGTCAGGAAAGACTCCGCCTCATCAACCTAGTCGAGGACGTAGAGGGGACAAGGTGGTTAGAGAGAGAGAGAGAGAGAGAGAGGAGAGAGAGAGAGAGAGAGGTAGGAAATGCAGGAAAGATAAGAGAGATCAGATGGGACAGGAGGAAGAACGCAGGTCTAACCCCAGTAAAGCGAATGTTGTAGTTCATCTCAGCTGAGACGGACTTCCTTTCCTTCCCGTAGCGGACAGGCCGGTCATCCAGACCCCTGCAGAAGCGGAACAAGGTTTGTCCGGTCCGGGGTCCAAACTTCTTTTGCAGCTGAGACAGAGACACCTGCTGTAGGTGCCCGCACGACTTCACAAGCATAGCCGATAATTTTCTACCCATAGCAGGCCCCACACCTTCAACATAGAAATGACAATCACACAAATGTGTTCCACAAGACAGCTGAAAGACGAGACCAGCAGGTGGTGCTGTATCTACCTGGTAAGCAGGTCACTGGCAGCTCCCTGATGAAATCATCCACTTCTTCAGACTTTAAGAGGTATTGCCCATCTGGCTTGGCCTTACGAGTAGCCAGCCGAGCCAACAGGATGTTGGACCCTGAACAGATGAGCAGTCAGTTTGAGTTTGTTACATAGGAATGCTCTCTTGGTGTATTTTACAGTTATTAGACAAACATGAACTCACCCATGCCCACTGAAGCACAGCATCCTGTTTTCTCCTTGATTTCTGCTCTGATGGCACTGGCTAGATCTTCTGGGTTGATGCCCAACTCAGCTAGCAGAGCAGAACCGTCTATCAACACTTCATCGCAGCTCAGAGCTTCGATGTCATGGGTGAAACTGCAAAGACAAATAAACCAGAGGGTGATTTTGCATGAAAATGACAGGGAAGTGAGTGGAAGAATGACCAGGAAATTCTTCTTACCCCGCCAGCGTCTCATACATGGTGAGAGCCACCTCTTTATAGGCTTCAAAATCATATGGGACAGGCTGCAGTGAGGGACACAGCTTCTTTGCTTTGCCAAAAAACATCCCGTTTCTCACGCCTGCCTGTCTGTGAGGGTCAACAGATGCCAGTAAGTACAAAATACACATATTTGTGCCATTTAGTATGAATCCCTAAGAGTGCGTGTTTATGTCTTACCTCGCCTCATAACTACAGGATGCAATCTCTGCCATTGAGAGAGTAGCAGCATCCTGGTCCACTCCATTAGCATGGGATTCAGGGCTCTCTTGTGAAGGGGTTCTGTATAGATCCTCATCTGCTCCATCTGGGAGGTCGAACAAGCATCCACTCACAGTCAGGCAGGTTAGAATAACGTACGACAGGTACAGGAAAATAAGAGGAAACACTGAGTAAGGACGGTGAAAATAGAGGTCAACACGCTCCTTGACAGGTTGCGTTTAACGATCTCACCAGTTTGAGTACGTTTCCTCTGGTAGTACTGCTGCTCCAGCTGAGGATGGGCCCCGGGCCTCAGGGCCACTCTTCCGTGTCCACGGTTACTGGTCACAGCAACAGGCTTCCCTGCAAGACGACCATGAACTCAACCAGGAGCAGACTATTCTCTGTAGCAGGTGGCTGTGTTACATATGGGCACACTTTAAAACAGGAAACGGCTCCTCACCTTTGAGCTCTGGTCGATGCCGGATCCCCACAGAGACAAAGAAGCAGTCCATGTCCACATGAAGAATACAAGATTTGACACTTGGGGGTGCCGACGTACCTGACCACACAAATCAACACATGCCAGATCATCAGCAAAGTTTTCTAAATCCCCAAAAGACATGAACACACCATCTGATGAAGCCACTTGCATCTACAGAAATTCAGTCTCACTGAAAGGTCCTACAAATGTGACACTCTCTTAATTAGCAGGGAGACAGACATTTTGTTCTTTTTTCACAATTGAAAATTTAATAATATAATATAGGTTTGCATATTCAAAATGATACAACCCATTATTTTAAAGAGGTTTTCAGGGGTTTGCATTTATTGGTAGTTTAGAGCCAATAGCAACACACATGAGAGTGTGAGAATGAGATGCAACCAATATCAATTTTAACTAGAGAATTTATGGTTACCAACATGCCACCCAAATACAACCTTCTTTAACCTAAAATTGAAAAACATGATGATAAACATGCCTGCATTTTACAGGGAAAAGCAACAGTGAGTCTACCTTTCCTACCTCGACTGTCTGCAGAACGCTGGGCCACAGACTTCCTCAGCCGGTCTCTCCCAGGAAAGGAAGTGCCCCCCGCTGCTTTTCGCTTGCTGTGCAGTTCATTGACATACTCGGAAAAGCCGGACCTCCATGTGGAGATCTGATGTAAACGTGAGTGAGAGTAGAACTCGGAGATCAAACCGCCCGTCTGTGCTAGCAGCTGTGCTGATGACTTAGCTGGTAATGAAGATTTTTCAGTGGGAGCCTCGGGTTTGGCTGTTGCGTTGGTTGCGTTTGGCGATGCGGGGTCAGATGAAAAGGCATTGTGGTGACTTCCGTTGAGTCGAACTGGAGTATGGGAAAGGGAGCGAGATGCGGGGGAAGGAGGAGTTGTTTCGGGATTTGAATCAACTTGACAGGATGGCTGGAGTTGTTTTGGGAACATGTGGCTTTCTGTGGCTTTTATAGCCTCCTGGTAGGTGGGTGGTGGAGGTTTAGGTCTCTCCTCGTTGGCTCCATGTGGAATGGATTGCTTCAGAATAACAGGGGACAGGTCAGACTGCTTTGGCGGACTGTGAGGAAACTCATACGGGTCAGGTTTGGTCTGAAACTGCACAGGTGGACTGTGTGATTTATCATCTATACTCTTGACTTTGCACTGAGGCAGTTCCTTGTTAACAGTTGGTTCATCTGTAACAGGGGACAGGTCCTCTGGCTTTAAGGCACCATTAACAAGGTGAGTGTGTCCATTTGTCAGATGTCCTTCCTTCACCACCTGCGGGGGAGAATCTCCTTTGCCACACGCTTGTATTTCATTCATTTTTGGATGGCTCAACACGTCCATTGAGGTCTGCAATAATCCGTTTCTGTGAGATAAAAAGATGAAGAAGAGATGTCTTATTTAATATAACAAGATGTTCCAATTGTGTTCACAAAACTCTCTCATTTGGATTAAAAACAAATTTGCATACTCACATTTTTAATTCTACGTCCTTGCGACCCCTATGGGCGTTGTTGTAACAAGAGTTGTTCTGAGGTTGTTGTTGGCTATCTCTCTGGTGCTGGAGATCAGTATGAGGCGTTTCAAAAGTAGGCTGTGGGGGCTTTGTGGGGCTCGGGTTAGACAGCAGTTGGCTGTGTAAAGGGCTTCTGTGTCTGGGATCTGTACTGAGGTAAGTGGATGCTAATTGACCTGGCTGGGGGTTAATGAAGCGAACTGCAGAGCTTTGCTGGCTGGACTGAGGTTGGATGTTGCCTTGGTATAGTCGACTGTGGCTGGGGTTGTGGTTGGAGTTAATGTGGCAGCTGGAGGCGGACTCCTCCTGGTGGAGTGTAGAGTGCTGAACACTGCGCTGTGGCAGATGAAGCATTTGATGGACGCTCGGCTGAAGCGGTCCATGGCTGGGTCCGGGGATCTCCGACGCCTGGCGCAGAGTCATCATGCCAGGGAAGAGCGGGCCTTTCTGCTTCGTGTACAGCTGATACTGCAGGTGAGGCAGGAGATGCCCAGCCTTGATACTGTTTTAAACACATGACAACGTTAACACGGGGCCTATCAGCGCTGATATTAAAAAGCAAAACAAGCTCAACTCCCACTGAACACACCTGTCAGTGATCCAGTCGGGCCTCATGATCTTTTCCCCTTTGAGCTCCTGAATTTTGCTGTTGGGCAAGTTATTGGCAATGATGTGTGACGTCTTGGAGCGAGAGTAGTACATGTGGAACTGTCCACCGTGCAGCATCATTAGTCTGCGAAGTTCATCTGCACTTGGCTCTGCTCACAAACAATAAAACAGTAAGCCAAAAACACAGTTAACTATGCCTAATTCAAGATCTGCACAAACAAAGGAAACATACACAAGTAAAAAAAAATAGAGCCAGTGAAAACATGAAGCAAGAAATAAATATTTATATATATATACATTGGACTCACTGCTCTCTTAGACGATTTGTTTTTAGGGAGAGTTTCTTGGTATTACTCAAATTATGACCATGACATATTCTTGAAAGCACAAAAAACTAATCAGCACGTTATAATAAGATTCTATGCAGCTGGAGTTTATTAAATATATTGAAAAAAAAGTGTAATTTCAGCTGCGGGGGAAAGGCCAAATGGGTCAAATCACAAAGAATCTCTTCTTCAAACTGTGAAGGACAAAATAGCGATATGTAAAGCTATGAAATTACTGGAGCATAGTGTTACCTGTGTATCCATTGACATAGATGGACACTCCGTTAAAAATGTTGGAGAATGAACCGTCCTTCCGTTTCTCCCTGGGGGCATCGAGGTTAAACTGCTCGTCCAGCTTAGAAAGCTTGGCAGCCATGTATCCGCCCTGCACGCGGGACGGAGAGCAGTGACAGAGCAAGGTTAGAACCACGAAGAATCCCAGCATGCTGATGTATATACAATAAGTATATTGATCTTGAGATATTGGTAAGAATAGACCTTTGTCTACAGTATCTACACACTGTCAGCAAGCGACACTATTTCAATAAATAATCAATTAATTTCAATTACAGTGTGTGTTTCCCTTTATAGATGTGTATGACATTTAAACAAGCTGCTGTGTGCACATTATGGTTTAAAAAAAAGGCTTTGCCATTTTAGGAGCTATTGTTTTTTTCTTCAGTTAGACAGATATTAGATATCGCCTACAGAACTTACTGCCCTATGGTGACGTTGCAGTACATTTCTGGGCTGTAATGGGGCCTAATTAGACAGTGACTAGTGATCTGCTTTGAGCTCTTAGCTGTTATAATGAAATTGCATTATTCACTTCTAGTCCCCAGTGATATCGTGACCATGCATTACTCGTTCAGCTGCCCATCTACCCACCTTAAGGTTACACGGACACCCCGGATACTCACCCTTTCAGCCCAACCATTGTCACCGCTGGCACTGGCTCTCTTCTTTGCCCACCCATCTCGACTCATACTGAGCTGCCTGTGAACGCAGCAAACAAAGAGGAGCAGGGGGGGGGGGGCTCAGACACCAGACTGGGAGTATTTACAGGAGACACGCTGATCCTGACATGTGACACCACATGTCAGATAAGGGCGAGCCAACTTATTTGATAACTGGAGGTGGGTGACGCTGAGGTGAACAGAGGTGAGACTACTAACAGCTGACATTTATGGCAGTTAGGCTGTGGATGTATGATTGTGGTGTATTAATTCGGCACTAATGTTGTGATATTGGCTCTTACGCTCCAAGGGCATGCCCGGGCAGGGCTCCCAGCCACTGACAGGTAACGCTAGGTTACAACAGAGCCCCATGTGGCACTTTGTCACATTTTTTTTTTCTTCTTCTTGTAAGCGGCTAACAGTAAGTTAGCTTAGCGACTTGCTTTGCTAGTTCACCGCTCCGAGTCGCTGCGCCACGACTGTTAACGTCGTTGTCCAAGCGAGCAAAAAGAAAAAGACGAGAATAAAAGTGTGTTTCTGTCGCAAAAAAAAAAAAATATTAGCTAACGCTACCAAACAATGGGTAAGATACGTGATACGCGTAAACTTCAGCGCGGCGTTAATCGCTGGCTGTAAACAAACGGTCCCGAGAGATTGTTCGCCAACAGAAGTCACTTGGTTTTTTATTTGTTTTACCTTTTATCCTGTCAGACCGGGTTGTTCGCCACAGACACAGACCAACACAAGCCGTTGAGTGCGCACCGATTGCGAGCAAAGCAAAGCGAAAATCCTCCAGATAGTTGATGCTAGCTCGGCTCCTCGACCTCGACTTTGTCCTCAAGAGAAGTCCTTGTTGGTGGACTAGGATCCCCCTATTTTGTCTTGCTGCCACGCCATGTCTCTTGAACATTTTCAGTCTCCCTCCCAGTCCTTTTGCTCTCCATTTCTACCGCCTGAGCTCTTTGCTTTCCCTTTTCTCAGCGAGTCAAGCGAGGAAGGTGAAACAGAGTATTTCCGGAGAAGATTTTCACAATAAAACATTGGACACATAATTTGTGTTATTTATCACATACACATACAGGGCTGCTTCTGCATGCAGTGTATCATAGAACATTTATATTTAATGTCACCATATAATCTAGCTTTTCTGCTCAGTCAGCACCAACTAAGTTTATTAAGGTCAACTGCCACACAGCTTGTGTACAGATTTAGCAATAATGGGAAAAGAGGTGTGAAATTTTGAAAATTCATTTTTGATGCATTAGACTATTCATGGCAAATCATGCAGTCACCAACAATATTTTCATGTAAAAATAATAATAGGTAATAATAATAGGAAGATGAACACAAACATGCTATGATGCATGATGACTTCATGTAAATGTGGGGTGACATTCCAAGATAGTCAGTAAGAGTTCTCTTCTAGATTAAATTCTGGTTTATTTTTCTCTTTTTCCCCCATTTAAATGCTGATGCAATTCACGTTGTTAAATACTGTTACTACAAATACCCAAGCCATAGCGAATCGTTCAATATGTTGTTTTTTTTATGTATGAATACATGTATGAAGGTATGAATATGTATTTTAGACTGACCATTCCCAATTGGCTAGTTAAGTTCAGAAAAGGTACTTAAATATTTAAATATATAAAAAAAAAGCAACGACACTGTATTTTATTTTCCAAAACAAAAAACGCACAACTTCCGGTCTGACTGTAGCTTTTCCTGGTTGCGCTGTAATGCTGCCACTATGCGGGCAACCCGGTGCATGTCACCTGGATTGACTGTGTGAAATAGCCTCCTGGAAAGCTTTGTACAGTTTCTAAACCGCCCACTCTTGTGATTCTTTTCCACACACGTTTTACTCGCTGGGCTCGACGTAAAACAAAGGAGCCATTTTTTTTTTTGTAAAGCCGTTTTCGCCGTGAAAGCGACCGTTTGGTTATCGCATTCTGACATATTGTTTCACCTGTTTAAAAACGTGGGTTAAACCGGGGATGGTTTTGGCGTCCACGCCCCCCCCCCCCCCCCACACCGCCTGCTTTCCTGCGGCAGACAGTCGATCAAAAGCCTAGTCTGGGTTTTTTCTTTTTTCTCTCCCCGGTGTTTGTACTGTCTGGCTCCGAGCACGGTTGTCCTCAGACGGCCTGGCACTAACGGCCGTGACGCAGAGGCACGTGCGGATTGAACGAGCCAGCAGCGTAACGGCGGGTTGTGCTCACGGTGGTCCGCTCCGATAAGCCCATTTAGAGACAATGATAACTAAAAATAAAACCACGGCTTCCGCAGCTCAATGAATGAATGGAAGCGCCGTGGAGTGAAGTTAGTTCAGGCAGAGCCGGAAAAAAAGCTAATAGGTTACAACCTTGTTTTAAATTCGGACCAACAGATACGCGATCTATTTGCCCATCTGGACCAATAAGGAAGCGATGATTCGTTGCAAATAGGCCCTCTCTGAAAGTGCACAATATTGATTTACTTCACGTCAACTATCAGACTCAAATGGCAGCGGGATAAAGTAGGTCATAGTCCAGGGATAGAAAATTGAATTAGTTGGTTCAACATAAAATACTCCACATTTCACAGAATCAAAACACCAGGATGCTCTGACCCAAAGCTCGTCGTGTCCCGAAGAGCCCCCTCATTGGTTGTTCTCTGTTGCTATGGTACCAGACACCAGATGCTGAAGTTTCATTCGCGACTGTGTCGGTGCAGCAGGAAGCCAGTGATGGGGAGTCAGAGAGAGAGAGTTGGGTGGATGTGTGGAGAGATGGGGAGATCTCTGCACGACTGGACACACTGTCTGACTCTGTGAGTGTATAAGTGTGTGTTCATGTGCTGGTGATCGAAATAAACAACCTGCCGACAAAGTTATAACATTAATTCAAATAAGAGCAGGGTATTCCTTGAGCTTCTTGCTGCAGGCACAAGAGGACATGGGGTCACTTGGGGTATCCTTGTTCATGTTACTAAGACAAACAAGTCACAGTGTAAACAGTATGTATATGCCTTTTATCTGCAAATTGTCACACTTTCATACCCCTGAATCTCTAGCCACATATTTTATTTGTTGAGCAATTAAAAATAATTTAAAAAGTAAAATTCAATTCTGTTTTAATGATCAGGATAACCTTATCACAGGGTGAAACCCTGATAATGATTGTAATCCTTCAGTTAAAACGTGAAAAAATAAAACATTAGAGGTAAAATATTATCACCTCTGCTGTGTTGCCGCTTTAACAACCAGACTCAAGACGATACATTTTCCAAGAAGTAAGCGACATCTTCAACTTCATTCCTCATTAAATGACACACTCGGAACAGGGACAACAAAACACTTTTGCATAAAAGGGATCTTGGATGTTGGCAACGAGACTCACCAACATATTCTTTCTCTGTGTTTTCTCCTTTTCTAAAAAAAATCCATCAAATATTGCACAGTGAAAAATACATAAAAATGAAAACATCAGCGATCGAAAACGAAGAAGAATTAAAGCCTTCATTAAAAAAATTTTTTAAAAAGTTTCACACTTTGAAGAAGGAAGTAGAAATATATTCTTTTTGTTCTTCTGTTATAGAGAAACGGTCTGGTGGAAATAAATTATCACTTCCGATGGAAACTGATCATTGACGAATGAAAAAGGCTTCACATGGAAACTTGCTCAAACAAGAGTCCCGTTTCTGTCACTGTGGGACATTTGGCAAACGATTAGAGACTTCAAATCCACAGCACAACTCTTCAGACGAATCCAACGGTGGGGAAGAAGGTGCATGTAGTTCATTGACTCAGAAGGCTTTGCACACAGTAAGCACCCCGGCATCCTATAAGGACGATCCGTCTCTGTGGGAGTTCATCCGAGTCCAACAAGTGCACAGGGTATCAGTGCTGTCAGCTGCATAGAGATCCAAAGTGTGTCTCCTAAGCCGGGCCTGGAGATCCGGCGGACAGGTTTACGGTAAATCCCTCTCCGTGTCAGTTAAGTTTGGCACTAATGCGTATCCACTGAAGAGCCTGTCTGGTGTACTGAACAGCGTGAGCGATGCTACTGTGCAGAGTCAATGGTCCAGACAGAGTATTCAAGTAGTTGAAGAACTCTGTAATGAAAAAAGGAAGTCAGTGCATATCTATCTTACTTTCCTGTAAATCTCTGTGGCCCCGCTCTGTACCTTTATTCTCCTTCGCAAGGTTGTCCGCCACCTCCCAGTACTCGTAGCTGTACAGGACACTGTTGGTGATGTTCAGGTGGTTTGCTGCCATCTGGTGGATACGTTGGGGAATGCTTATGAGAGAGGGGAAGGCGCTGCCCCCGTGTGAACCCCGTCCCTGGTGTTTGGCGTTGGGCGAGAGTGAAGATGGGGATCCTTCTGAACCCCTGGGAGTGAAAAAGACACGGACAACACATGGTGATCAATGAATGTTGGGCTGGAATGGAGGAATAAAACAGAGAGCAGGTAATATAAAGTTATTATCCACCTACTTCCCAGAGTCACTCCAACAGGGTGGCGTCGAAGGCACTTTGGGAGAGCTCTGTAATGATAATTCATCCAAACCCAAATGTTTACATTCCATTAAAAATGAATGTCCTCACGTAAACGGCACATCAGTCCGCGTCGTGATTTGATATACCTTAAAGTATTCCAGCAGAACCTTGGAGTATTTCAGTGCATGGTCCTTCTTTAAACGGAACATTTGCCAGTAGAGGAGGGCTAGGCATCGGAAACTGTGGGGTGACAGGGAGGTAAAAGAGGACTCAGACGGACTACAAATCATCCTCAAAAACGCAGGTCCTTCAGTGTGATGATAGATGTGGCGTAAACAGAGGAAATGACATACGCACCACAGAACCGCCAGCTGTTTGTCTTCCTGTCTCGCCCCAGGGCCGGAGTGGCTCTTCAGCCTCATCGCGTACCTTTTAGACAGAGGACTGTTAACAGCCAAGCTGTTCATGTATATGTGCATATGTGTCTCAGAGTGTCTTGTTTGTTCCTCACATTCAATATACTCAAATCAGTTTTTTTTGCACAAATATGAAATTCACCTAATTAGCTCCACTGTCTCCGAGTACATGGCATACGGAGACTTTGCCTCCAGCGGCCCTTCCTCCATTGCTTTCCCACATTCCATGAAGGAGAGAGCAGCGTCAACGTAATTCACCGCCTTCCCCAGCTTGTCCACCTGGAAATCAGAGACATTCAACATTCAGAAAGATTAGGAGTAACTATTGAAGGCATACTTTGTCTTAAACAAGCAGGAATTAGCTGAACAGGTACTCATTTCTGTACAGGAGTAAGATTCATCCAGGTGGTGTTTAGCCTAGCTTAGCACAAAAGCAGCTAACCTAGCACCTCGTCACCTGCATTCATCAGTCTAGTGGATGGGACAGTTTTTTTTGCAGGCAGCTGATATCTGTGAGGTCACAAAACATCTTTTAAAGATGCAACCCACTGTTAAAGAAATTATGTTTTGATGTTTTCCCCTTTTTTTGTGAAAAATAGTGACAAATCCATCAGTAATTTATTCTAACATCAAAAATAGGGTGTTTTTTTGTCATTCTTAACAACGTGATTCCCGGATGTACAAGTGGCTGGTTGCTAGCCAGCGAAATACATATATAAAACAATTTTTTCAATCACTTTGAGTGTGTATATTTTTAGTTGTACCCCGTCCTGGACCAATCTCTCTAAAGTTCTTAATTTATTCTCCCTGGAAAAGTACCACATAGCTCAATTATTGTAGGTGTTATCATTAATTTTGGTATATGCTCCGGAGTCCTGTGCCAAAATAACAAAAAAATGTAATTTACCATTTATTATTTTTTAATAGACTAATGCAGCATCCTCGCAAGTGTACCTGAAACCTTTGGGACACAATTAAATTTCTGTTTTAAAGCCCTAAGTGAAGGCTTGCTTATCCATTATGAGCCTATCAAACAATGTAGTTAATTTGACACGGCACAGTGTATACACATACTCCATATGGTATGTGTACATAGAGTTGGATGTTTCTCTGTGAGGTACTTTGTATCTTCCCTGGAAACAAATGTGCCGTGTAAATAAAGTTGTGTTTGCTTAGTGAAAACACGTTAATCATGATGGCGAAACTTCACATTAAACTCCAAGTCAGAAAGCAAATTGTCCCCCAGTATGTCAGATTATTACATCCATGATTGTACAACATCCCGGTTTATACCCAATCAAAGATCGACGACTCACCATTGCGTCTGCGCGGTGCTTCATCCTTTTGGCCTCGTGTAAGTAGTACTCGGCATGGTGCGGACTAAGATGGACAGAAATACAGTGAGATCACAACAAATAAACGTTTGGTGAGTCTGTATCTGACAAACATAAAAACATGAAGCGGCGCTCACATGTTGTTGTTCTGCGCGGCCCCCCGGTGTCCTGCAGGGCCCCAGGACTCGGTGGTTGGTCTCGACACTTTCACACATTCTACCTCCATCTTGGGCTGCGTAGTGCACAGGTGAAGGTGAAAAGGTGAAATAAACTGAGCAAGGGACTGAGTTGAGGATGATTAAGTACTTCTTTGCATCACCTTTATAGCAGAATCTCGATTCTTGTCTCTGCTCTTGTGGACGTGCTGCTCTGAAGTCTTCGTCTTGGGGGGAAGCTTGGTGGACTCGGGGCTGTCGGACAGTGGAGAAAGCGGAGACAACGGCCTCTTGCTGTCCAGGTACTCCTCCAAGTACCTGCAAACACACATCGCATGGAGTGTAAATATACAGTAAATACACGTAGTGTGTCTGTGCATACAGTGTGATTGGAGTGCGTGTGTGGGGTTTTTTTTACCCGTTGTGCGTCGTCTCGGTCACAAAGTTGCAGTCGGCCGCGTGAGACGAGGACTCCGCGTGGCCCGACAGGTCGCCTGCATGAGGAATGCTCCTCTTGGTGTCTCTGTGTGACACACCATTCTCCAACTGGTCACACACACAAACACACTCGCTTTGAAGAACAAGCCCGTATCCGTATCAACACATATTCACACACGCGGGCAGATGCACGCCAAAGTAAATCATGCGTGTTGTCTACCTTGCGTTTCCTTTTGCCGTCCTTCGTCCCGGCCTCGGGGACGTACAGGTGCTTCATGGCCTCCCTGTGCTTGTCCTTGGTTGACGAAGAAGAGGAGGAGGAGGCGGGTTTTTGTTCAGTGGGACTAGTAGTGCTGTCCGGGACCCTTTTGAGGAGACAGAGGTTTATCTGCACCACCAGATTCCGGAGCCCTCGCTGGGACGGCGCTGTGGCTCGTTCGCCGCGCCCGAACGGGACCAGGGTGTAGAGTTTTTGCTTCCCGCCACTCTGCTGCCCCTCACTTGGATTACTGGAGGTGGGTCCTCTGGGGTGCACCGCCTTTGTCCTGCTGGCGTCGGGCCTGCCCGGACTTTCTTGCCCTCTCTTGGGCGGTCTCCTGTAAGAGGTAGAGTCTGCTGGAACTTTGGTGATGGGAGCCCGGAGTTCAGACTCTGAATCTGAATTTGAAGAGGAGGAGGAGGAGGATGGTCTGTGTGGAGTTTGGGAATGTGACGGAGGAGGCGATGGGTCTGGCTGCAGCTCTCTCTCCTCCTCGCTTCTCCCTCCCTTTTTGGTCCTCCCCTGCTGGTGTGAGTCGTTTTGAAGGTGGTGTCGCTCAGCGTTGGCAGGCGGTCTCTGTTTGGCCTGGACGGTTTGCCATTCACGTCTATGCTGATGCTCCCTCCTCCTCCTGTTTTCCCCTCTCGCTGTCTCGTCTCTCCTCCTCTGCCTCTCTATCACCCCCTCCTCTTCCTCCTCTTCTTCGGCCGAACTGTGGATCCAGGGACGTCTCAGTAGCTGCTCCTCCGCCAGCCTCCTGTCTTCCTTTCTCTCCGGTTTCCCTTGTTGTTTGTCCCGATGTCTCTCCTCCTTTCTCTCGTGTTTTCTCCCTTCAGCTTGGTTCAGATGATCTCCCCCGTGTTGCGCCTCCTGTTCCCTGGACTGAGGTTTCTTCTCTGTTGTTTTCTTATGGTTAGCATGTACAGGATTTGGGGCTGTAGCCTCTGAAGACTTTTTCGGTTTCGGTTTTAAGCTGGTGTTTGATCTAGAGTTCAACCAAGTATTAGGATTAGCAGCAGCTTTAGGGGTAAATTGGGAGGATGAACTATGATCAAAGTTGGTTTCCCGACTAGAGGGAGCTAAGTGCTTTGTTGTTGCGGGGCTATGTTGTGTGCTAGCTTGAGACGAAAGCCTGGGCTTGTGGTTGGAGTTATGGTTGGATCTGATACTTTGTTCAAAATGTGATGCGTGTTGGGCTTTGGGAGCCTCAGAGAGCTGTCTGGAACCGGATGAATGTTAGGCTTGGGTGTAGATTTGTGACTGTGCCTCTGGTTGGAAACGGTAGAAGCTGCCTTGGGTTTGCTTTGGTCTTGGTCCTGTGTGGGTCGAGTCTTTGGCCGGTGCTGATGAGTTGGCTGAATGTGAGTGCTGTTTGTAGGCTTGCTCTTTGCGTCGGTGTTAGGCAAAGGGGTAATCCATGACTGGTTTTTGGTCCTGTGGGGATTTGTTTTCAGGCTAGGTTGCGTTCTCTGAGCCTCAGAGTACAGCCGAACCCTGGGAGGAGGAGGAGGAGGTAGGCCTGGACTTGGGCTTCTTGGAGGGTCTCTGGGTGCGGGGCTAGGGCTGCGGCTAGCTCTCGAGCTCCCACACGGACTGGGGCAAACACTTGGACCCGGACTGGGGATGGGGCTATGCCTCGGGCTGGGGCTGGGACTTGGGCATGTGCTGGGGAATGGGCTGGGGCTGGGGCAGTAGCTGTAACCAGGGCTAGGTAACGGGCTGTTGTTGTGGCTGTAGTTAAACTTTGGGCTGGGGATAGGACTTTGGCTGGGGCTGTAATCCTGATTGCTGTCCCAGGACCTGGCTGGAGATGGGGCTCCTTCGGTGTGGGGAGAAGGAAGGCGTCCTGGAATGCTCTGGGAGGGATCCTGGTCACTGCTGGCAGACTTTTTACGCGACTTCTTCAGCCATTTATCTAACTGCCACTGGGCTGCAGAGGGGTGATCAGTCTTGAGAAAGCACAGACGAAGAGAGAGACAAAATTAATACATTAAAAAAATAGATTAATTTAAAAGGAAGCTTTGGTTATACTTTGGCTTGAATCTTGACACTTGTAGACAGGCACATATTTCTATATATTATTATATATTATACATATTTCATAAGAAAGTATGGGAAATAGGAAACACTTTGCATTCAAAACAGGCAGGAATATTCTTACTGCCATGGTGGTTAGGACTTATAGACTAAACTTAATTGATAAGGACATTTCAGAGCATCGATTATATATCAAAATTTAAAAGGCGACCATTTGAAAGCTGAAGCCATCTTCATAAGCAGAGTATCTCAAGCTTTAAATGTAAATATAAAAGTAGTGAAGTCGGGATGTGACGTAGCAGGAAACCGAAATACACAAGTACTTCAAAATGTGCTACATTCCACTAGTGTACACTTACAGATAGAGATAACAATGTGCAAGCACGGACATTTAACCATGTGAGGAATGACACACATCACATACCACGGCATTCTCACACCGCAACAAAATGCAAATCATCGACCGAGCTGCTGTTGAAACAACCCAAATGCCAAAAGCGCAGATATGGATTATGACTCATAATGAGTCTAAAAAGTATTGCTTCACTAAAAGCTGCGACTGACATTTATAACTTCCTTACTACATGGTCTCACAGTCCACATCTGTGCTTACAGTAGCTCAACCCCCCATCCAATTATGCCAAATGACTCACTTAATGTTTGCTTAACAACTGGCTTGGTAACCCAAAAAAATCAGACAAACGCAAGAGGAGTTCCTGCTAAGGAAAACAAAGCAGATACTCACGGCTGGAGAGCAACTTTCTGACTCACTCTCTCGCGTTCTTGTTTCTCTCTCGTCGCTGACCAGGAACTAAATTAAACCTCTACTCCTCAAGTCAAACAGTGACCCCCCTCCCCTCCCCACATCCCTCGCCCTCTTTCCAGAGAAGACACTGCATCTCTTGTACCGTCTCGACTGCCCTCCCTCCTTCTTTTTCTGTCCCTCCCTCTTTCTCTCACTACCTGGAACTCTGGATTCGCTGCTTCCATAACTCCAACCCCCATCTCTTCCTTGGGAGACATTTAAACAGTCCACGTAAATGAAAAACACATGGTAACCCCCCTCCCCCACCACCCCCAGACGCACACACTCCACCCCCCCCCCCCCTCTCTATAAGGGCCCAATGTAGCGCACGTTTAGTAATACAGTGAAGTACGTTGCACAGGGACGTCCATTCATAAAAGACCAGCAGCTTTCTCCTTCATTCTCCACATAGCACACATCTCATTCCCCCCGAATGCCCCCATACCTCCAAAGCGCCATCATAGCCGCCCATTCAGTATTTATCTGAGATAATGAGCAGTCCACATTCTCTGCATGCACGTTGTTTTGAAAGCAAAGGTAGCTAGATGTCAACATGAACTCCAGTCTTGAGGACTTCCACCACCCGAGGGCTTTCCTTTTTTAAGACTGGGCCTGTTGACATGACACCCAGGCACTAATTCCCGAAGCTACCCTCCTCCTCCTCCTCCTCCTCCTCTCCAACTCACATGCATTCCTTATTCCTCTGTCCCTCCCCACACCTGCCACCAACCGCCTCGAGGCCACCGCTCCCTGTAGAGGATTCACCCGAGGGCACACAACCAGAGACAGACGGGCCCCGATGGCATGGGCAGAAGACGATAGAGTATAGAGCAGAAGAAGAGGAGGCATGTGGCTCCCTGCAGTCTTACCTCCTTGCTGACGCATGGCGGCTGCGTGTTGGCAGGCGACGGGGGATCCGGGTGAGCGTCGGGGCTCCGGCTCAGGCTCCGGGAGCCGAGGCTGCTGCTGCCCGACTCGGCGGTGGAGTCCGAGCCCGACGAGTCCGAGCTGGAATGTCTCACTCGCCTGCCATGTGAGTGCGCTTGCTGTGCTGACAGGCTGTCAGTCAACACACAGACATCAGAGAGGGGTCAGCGTACGTACACAGCCCAGTGGTGCACACACACACACACACTCAGAGCTCATATCCACAATATGCACACATGACATCAAAATGAATAATCATGTACCTGTGTCCATCCCAGGAAGATGACTCGTGAGTTGCCTTCAGGGACACAAAACACAGAAACGTATCATCCACAGCAGCATAGTGTTACCTCTGCTGTCTTAAAGTCTTAATCACAGTGACTACAGACACAGTTCTTAAGTGAGTGCCAAACGGCCAATGGGTGTGTGCACACGCTATTAAACGTTACCAGAAAAACCAGAAAGAGTCAAGCTCCTTAGTGGATTAATTAGCTAGTTATTATTTATGTTATGTCAAACATCTGGCCCATCCTAAATATACAACTTCTATTACAAAACATGCAAGTCACTGGATCAATGGTTTGAACAGCCAACCTGTGCATTTATCACATTTTCAACGTTCCACTTAAAAAGAATACTAATGATAAAGAACTTGTAATATAGACATAATAGCACCTACCCTGGGAGTGTCATCATCATCACTGCTCAGCTTCAGGTCATCAGCAAGCATGCTGTTAGCACAAAGAAGCACACACACAGATACATAACACAATGTTGTACATTTAATCTTAAGGGGTTTGAATAGAGATGCACAGATCCAACTCAGGAAACCTGTGTGGAACTCATTAGGATCGTGTTTATATACAGAAACATAATAACAGGGAATGCTGTGAATTTTCTACTGATATTGACGAAGAGGAAGAAACTGTATTTAATGTGGATGAATGACATCTGACATATTTAGTTAAAGTTCATCCATCATATCAGACTGATGCATCAAGAGACCAAGAGAGTCATTATTGATTATTCATTTTAGTCAGATTATCAATTAAAGTGTGTAAATTGTGTTTAATTTGGTGGTTTTATGGGTTCAGAGGTTGTCACTCTGCCTGGGAAGGATGTGATGGATCAGCTCAATCCAGATTATAAACAGGTTTGCCTAATTATGTCCTCTTAGCAGGGAGGGGCCGGCCACTGAGATAGAAAAATTAGCTCTGCAGTAAAATTACATTGGCATGATAAATGCATGACTCCTGCTTATCTACCTGGTTCTTTAATTTCAAATGGCATCTTAAAACTTGCAAACCTCTCAAAGCCTGTCTCAAAGCCTGACACTGCATTGTATCTAAGGGGTTACAATAACCAACATAGATTCATAGTGCCAATCATCTCTGAAATTAAAAAAAAGGTGTCATTTTATTCAAATATCCTGTTTGGAATAAGTTTTGTTTTAATGTATTGTACTGATCTATTGCTTTTGTCTGGTTAAAACATGTTACTAAACACACACAGTCAATTGGGGTGAAAAAAAAAAAACTTCTTCCAAATGTTTTGAAAATGTTACATAACACAGGCTGTGTGATAATGTAAAACATGCAGTTGGCTTACAACACTGAACATGTGTTTCCCAGTAAAAAGAGGATGTAAAGGGGTAGCAAACGGGAGCACATCGTTCTCAACTGACAGCTTTCAGGAATGCAGGCTGACCTTTGACCTGGCCTTTGTGATGTAGCCTGAAACACTGTGTTGACTGACCCCGCATGTCTATTTCCCTTCTCTCTCATTAATGCTTTTCCCTGTGGCTGCACGGACGCGATGCTCATGATTTGTATCTGATTTTACAGCAGTCGTTGAAAAGAAAACATAAATTGTGCATGTGATATATTAGATTGTCTGTGTTTGATGATCTTCAGTGGATCATGTTTCCTCATTACCCACTTACGATTTGTGAGGTGCCACGCGAGGGTGACGGGTCATTCGCAGCTGAACATCCCCCCGACCTCACAGAGAGAAAAAAAAACATATTCACTACCAGGCAACCAACTATATATTAACAGAGAGCCAATTGTAAATGATTGCACATGTCAGAGAAGCAAACTTATCAGCCAATGGACACATACTTTGCCTTTGCTGTGCAGTCGGGAGTTTTACTTCCTTGGAAAGAGGGAGAAAAAAAGAGAGTGAGCAAAAATCTCCTGTTACATGTTTGAAAAAAGGTACTCCAGTGATTTAGCATTGCACCGCAGTAACATTGTCAAACTCACCATAGACAATATATGTCCCGAAAGCAGGCTTACAGAGGTCTGATAAGCTCACTTCTTTCTAACTTCACAACAACAGATTTATATATCTTTCATTTTCCAACTCAGGCCAAACCAGTGTTCCCTAGAGTGACATCATTTTGGGCAATTTATCAGGATTCGATACAGAGCCCCCCAAAAAGAGCCCACTTTAAATCTGTGTAAAGTCCTTTATTTTCCAAAGAGAAACAACCAGTACAAACACTCACATACCTTAGGGTTGTAGAGGATTCGTTGGGCCTGGTCACCCCCTAAGGCTTGCTGGGACGGCCAGGACTGAGTCATGTCCTGTGCAACAGTAGGGTTGAGGGGTCAAAGGTGAATTTGTGAGACACAGCTGTGATTGATGTTCTTCACATGCAGAGACTCCGGGCTATCTAAATCTGTCTTTAGAACTTTCTTCCTTTTCCTTTCATGTAGGAGCAGCATATCTCTCCTGTTTACACACATACAGTGCAGAGAGCCTCATTTGACAGCTGCCTCTTGTTAGCACCACTGTTCCTCGCCACCAGGGGGCGTGTGACTGTGTATTAATAAAGGGTTAGTCTCAGTGTCTGGTGTTGGTGGTAGGGTGTGCAGATGTGCAGAAGATTTCTGTGAAATAATTGTGTTTATTTGCGATTGAACTGATAGAAGTATGTTTTTTAATCTGTTTTTTTTTTTTTAGGTTTCACAGCTCTTTTCTTTGGGAAAGTGAACTTGTTTATGGCTTTAAGACCTCGGCTCAATTCGTTTTGTCTGACAACCAATTGCACACTATGGGCTGATTTTGCATTCCAGGAGCCGGTGTGAGTTTCACTAATCTGTCGAGTTTCTTTCTGCTTTTCAGATGCGTCGATGGCCAAGCTGCGAAATCAGTGAACCAAAACACAAGACATCTCATAGCAACACTTGTTGCAAGCTTCGTGAGCTCAGCCACGACAACTAGTCATCAGTACTTAGTGCACCAGTTAAAATCACAATTGAACACATAATACAATTACAGGGAAATGTAGCCTAGTCTAGACTGTCCTGCAGTCACCTACGGGCGAAACTACAACACCCTTTAACAAATCCATGACATTCCTGCATGTGGTTAGATATCATGTCTTTAAAAGAGGATAATGTAGGCGTTTGCAGAGGTGTCAGAGGAGTCGTTTGAGCGCTTTTGAGTTGATAAAACCGTATTTACTAAAACACAGTAAATTACAAATTACTCAAGGGCAATTATTTCCCCCCTTCGAACACGTGACGCTTGCTCACAGCTCGGCGACAGCATGTGTCACTGCTCACCCTTAGGGAAGATTGAAGTGATGATTACATATAATTATACACCTGGACTATTATGAAAATTGACCCCATTTCTTATTTGTTCTCCCTGCATGATACTCCAGAGGAAACCAGCCACATGGAGCGAGTGCTGCATTCACGGTACAGTGTCTTTGCTCCTTCTCTGATTATAATCTCTGCTGATTAGATTGCCCGTAGTCACACGCAGACAAACCAGACCTCACGGATGCTGACAAAATGGCCCTGATTTTGGTAGACTAATCCGTACATTTACGTTCGCATGATCGGGTTCCTCAGCTGTGTCATCGTGTGGGAAGCACGGGAGAGGTCGGCGTGTAACGTGCTACAGTGTGAGGCGAGGGACGGTCGTGGCAGAAACGGTGAGCAAGCTCTGGGAAAGGTCAGGTTTGGGGCCGAGTGAGGATCAGGATGAGCCGCAAGCTCAACTAGAGCTGTTTATATGCTCGGATGGATACAAGCATATAAACAGTAGTAGCCAGTTAGCATAGCCAGGAAATAGCCTGGCACATAACCCCTCTGTAAAACAAGGTTTTCAGGTTTTGTACACATTTTGAAACACTTAATACAACATTTTTTTAAGTTCAGAGGCAGCCTCAGACAGAGCCAATCAAGCTGCCCCCCCCCCTCCCCTGTTTCAAGTTTTTTATGCTAAGCTAAGCTAACCAGCTGGATGTAGCCTCATATGCAACATACATGCATGAGTATTATCTAACTCTAACAGTGTATTTCATTCCCAGTTCTCAAATGCAGAGACGTTCGTGAGATGCCTCACATTTTTATGAACCTGGCAGGTAACTGAGCTCGTCTCCCTCCTCTTCACCCTTCCATCCTCCACAGTAAAAGCCCCCGGGGGGGGCAAATGTTTCCTCTCTCTGCTCATCCTTTCACTTGATTATCTCTCCTCCTTCAGTCACCAAGGACACAGCACCAGCCCTCACCCCCTTTCCTCCCTCAACAACAACAAGGTCTCCCAGGTGGAGCATCATGCGTTGCTATCTTCCTTCTCCTCTATTCTCCCCCTCTGCTCCTCCTATCTGTCCCACGCTGGTGACAGGACACATGGCACATGACACACCCTCTGCTTTGTAAAACCAAAACAACCAATACACACACAGGGCCACCTCCAGGACTTGATTGATTGATCAGCCGATCGACGGAAACATTTCTCTTGTTTTATAGCACGGTAATCAAGATCGGATCTCTGATTCAGCTTCTCAGATGTCATGATTTGCAGGTTTTTGTGTGATATATTATTTTAAATGGAAGATCAAGCCATTTTTTCACCATTGTTTGACACGCATTGAAAAACAAGCAACACATTTAGCCATAGTGAGTTAATTGCAGTCTTATGTGTTGCAGGTGTTTCCTCCTCTAAGTAGCAATCTGTGATTATTCTAGTCCTTCTAATGAAAGGATCAAATAGATATGATCACATGCCAAATCTTTAAAAAGCTGTAAATCATATATATAACTTCTTCACAATCGATTAGCGATGCTGTTACCACTATTAATTTGAATAAAAAAACATTTAAAAAACATACCTCCAGGATGTCTTTGGCACAGCTGGTGTGTTGGCTTCTTGTTACCTGTGCAAACAGGACAGCAGGTGTTTAGTTTTAGACAGACAGGTGAGCGGAGGGACTGACACAAGTCCACACAGAGCTGCTGTTGCACACAAATCATATTTTAATCATCTGGATTACAGTAAGAGTGCAGAGCGTCTCATCTACAGTGCACACTTACGCAAGTTCAACAGGAAATCTAGCGGTGCACATGTCCACACAGACTCATCTTTCACCGGTCATTGCTCAAGACGTGAACACACACACACACACACACACACACACACACACATACACACGTAGATACACAACAAAACATTTCCCGCCTATTTTGCTGCAGCATTCACAACTCACACTTTACTGTAAACCTTACATTCCCATCTCTCTCTCTCTCTCTCTCTCACACACACACACACACACACTAATTGTCAGAGTTGAGAGGAGGCTGAACGCTTGCTGATGACTCATATCTTAGAAATCACAGCCGCAGATGATCAGACTGATGCTGATTCTGTTTCAGGCAACTTTCCCTCCATGTTAGGCAACCCCACCCCCGTCCCTCCCCCACGTTCTTCCCCTTCTCACAATTCAGCTCACAATTCAGACTCACCTCGTTGGCATGAGAGCCGAGGACCATGTTGCTCAAGCATTACGATAAAGGGATAAATACTTCACATCACGGCGTGCAACTGCGTGTGGGTGATTTCTATGTGGGAGTGTGTTTCATTCTGACTGTGAGTAGTGTGTGAAAACAAGACGATCCCGCTGACTTTCTGTGTTTCTACGTGGATCTCGTCTGCTGCACTCTGTCTTCTGTGCCATCTGTGCAGCATAAGTATACACAGTAGAAAATGTGTGTGTGTGTGTGTAGTGCAGCGTGCATCTGTGAGTGTGTGTGTGAAACTGTCTCTTTTTGCATGCATGACTCACTAAGGTCAGTGTCTGAGTGGCTGGACTCTAAGCCTGCAGATGGAAAACAGTGTGTGTGTGAAAACTGTCTGATTATAACAGCCACAAGGCAGTTATGGGGCCGTGGGCACAGAATGAAAAACACAGACGGCCAGTATTTTTACCTCCCTGTGGCTGTGCACACAAGCAAAAAAAAAAAAAAAACCCTACCCTGCATCCTCAGTTTACGCTCACACGTCCATTCGTGTGGATATTATCATGTGCAATGTGTTTCACACATCCATATACCCACCAGCACCGCGGGCTACAGCTCTGGTGCAATACCCTGATGAGTGAACTCCCCCGGGGCCAAACAAAACCACAACCCATCATAACATGCAGCATGCAAGCCAACTAGAGCAAGAACCACCTGTTACATTCTGAAAGTATGAGCAATTACTGAAGTTATGCTCATTTTCAGCTGCCATTCTGCACTCCCATCTGTGTTTAGTGCCTTCAAGTGGAATCTTAAAACACTTTTAATCTGCAAACCGACTCTTGGGGAAGATGGGAGCATGAATTATCCTTTCATATGATTGCATTATCTGCAGGCACTCTTGTGTAGAATTTACTTTACACACGGACTACTATTCAAAGACTCAAGCAAGCTTCATAAACACAATATTACCTGAGAATACGCGCATCTGAGTAGAAAACAGCCAATGGAAAGTTTCCCGAGGACAGTAGGCATGGTTCCTGGCTGGTCAGCGCTCTCCTCCGGGGTCCATGCCAGTGAGGACCCGCGTTTAAGTGGAACGGATGCGGCTGCTCTTCACTGCCAGAGAGCGTCTGTGTGTCACTGGTGGAGACAGAGGGGGAGGGGGGGTGTAGGCGGGCCGGTGACGTCAGCGATGACACACACGCGCAGCTCACGCAGGGACATCACGACTCAGAAGAGCGGTGGCCCGGTGCGGTGGATCTTCTCGAAGGCGTAACGAAGGATGTCAGAGCTTGCTGAATACACGGTGATGGTATGCTCGCTGATGCTTAATGACATCAGTTTACAGGTTACAGGGCGTGACGCTATGAATGATGGGACCCCTAAATCTGCATTAGTATCCTTCGGCCACTTGGGGGCGTCGTGACAAACTGTAAACACAACATTTGACGTTGAGATACCTAATTGCTAATGAGTTAGCAAATAGTTAGGTTCATGCACAAGAGACACACCAATATTGACATAGATAACAAGTCATGATTTTTTTTTTTACTCCAGTATTTACTTTATTTTTTTAATCAGTTCCCCTAAGAAAAATACCTGGCTTTTTTTAGCGGTTAGCATAAATGCTATGCAATGCTAACAAGCTAGCATAGTCGCTATTTGGTGAGTTTTTAGCTGAAATGATGACAAAATAATTTCTTAAAAAAGAATAAACATTTATGGCACATATGGTAAAGTAAAAAAAATATGTATATGTATATATATATATGATTTGTTTTCCTATATATGAAAATATATATTCTTAACTGTAACACTGCTGTAAACCAAAGTTTGCCATGTATTTTTTTGTTAAACATACTGTTCCCCATTTAGATTTGTTATCCAGAACAAGTACAGTAAGTGGATCTTGGGTTGATTTAGTTTTGTCAACTGCTGTTGAGGTCAAGTAAGGTCCTAGACATCAACATACAGTCCGATGCTACGGAGCAAATTCAGTCTGCTCACAAGAACTGGTGTGGCCAAAAGCTCCAGAACGATCCGGTAGAGTAGAGTTTGTTTTGTTTATAAAAAAATGCATTCATGTTACTTGCTTAGTTCTGACTGTGCTAGAAGAATGTTGTTGTTTGTAGGTTTTACTGTTTGTATTGTGTCCCTCTCGTCTAAGGTAAAGAGTATACAGAGTGCAGGTGTGCAGCCATGAATTCTTAAACTGTGACATAAAACAGCTCAGAGCATATTGCGGGCCAATGACTTGGCCTTGCGTGCGGTCTCGCCTATCCATTATTCTGTGTAATAGATTCTGGCCTGTGAAGTGGCTCTGGATTTTGCTTTGTCATGATAAGCATTGACTTCATCGATCTTCTAAAACAGAAGCATATTCTTTAGGCTATGGGGGGGCATATGTTGATATTGTTATATTTGATAATATCTGGAATTTGGTTTGTTCTGCACACCTAAGAGACTGCAGTGCCACGTATTTGTTTATAGCACCTGTCAAGACTGAACACAGGGGCAGCCCCAGTTTGTAGCTGGTAGTCCAGATACTCATTCAATCTAATTCTAAAAAAAAAACACTATAGTTAAGGAGATAAGAGGAAGACTGTGTTTGTGTTTACAACACTTTTTTATGAGTTTGTCATCCATTTCTCTATGCTCACACACTGTAATAAATGTTGACATCCATTAATTCTTCTTAGTTCAGTCTTAATCAGCTTATCTAATGTGTGTTTGTGTGGGTGCACACATTTTTGGAAGGTTTCATTTACTGTGTTTTCTTGTGCATTGACTTGAGGAAATGATTAGATAAGATGGGCCCTGCACTCACAGGAAAGATAAAAACTCGTATTTTAACCTGTTGACATCGTCATGTGACCCTTGACCTGAAAAGGTCTTGCTCGGTTGGGCTTTCTCATTGATTGGACACAAACTGGGACAGTTGCAAATTTTAGCAGAGGTGTCAAGTAGAAGTACAGATATTTGTGTTCAAATAGTAAAACGTATACCTGTGAAGGACATTTCGACTAGCAGTAAATGTTGTTTTAGGAAGAAGGTCTAGCTAAGGAGAGACATGGAGGTTATTGTTACAAGTCAATGTCAGTCCAAGTGAAATGTATTTATATAGTATAATATAATACACTCTTGTCATTCAAAGTGCTTTAAAATAATTAAATGAAATTAAAAATTAAAAAAATTAAATTTAAACAAAAATGATATCAAATAAAATAATAATTTTAATACCACTAATAATACAAAATAGAAACAATAACACAATATAAAATAAAACAATAACAGTAGTTAAACAGCTTAAACCTATAGAAACAAAACAAAAAGGTTCAAGAAGATTCAGAAGCATTAATACAATTTGAATATTTCCATCGTCATGCATGAATGACATTGTGAGAGTGAACACTTCTTTATAACATTTGCACAAACTGACAGGGTCCTTCCTTAATCCACTGCAGGGCTGTGCTGTAAGAGGCATAGCGGCCTGTCCTTTTATTACTATTAGCATTGATTCCAGTCACAAAAATGTTAGAGCTTTATTGATTAATGATAAGTCAATTGACGGACACCGTTAAGATAATCAGTGTATCATTTGTGTTAATTTTTTAAGCAAATTATATGAAGATGTTATGCTTTTCTTTGTTATCTATGGCAGTCGGGGACGTTAGTCCTCACTGTAAATGAGGGGTGCAGAATATAAGAAACGTCTCTGAATATAATGCAGTCCAGTAGAATCACCACAAACCATGACCTCATTGCTAAAACATGTAATTGAATCAACACCTCTGTGAGTCAAAAGCTGAACATTATGCGTGTCATAAAAGTTGACTTTAGGGCACAACAGTTTATTGGATTGCATTAGATTGTACAGGTGCGCCTAATAAAGTGTACGTGGCTGGCTCCCAGCATGTTTTTCCTGATATCACTCTCATTCTGTCAGTGGATGGTTCTGTTTTCTTAAGCATGCTCACAAAAAAAACAAACAAAAAAAAACGAAACAGGATGCAAGTGGATGAGAGAAGCAGCAGCACTTTCTTGTGGAACAGAATGGAAATGGAGGGAAGACCTGGGAATGGAGGGATAAGAAATGCCTCGGGCTCCACAGCCACAGTAGCGCCCTTGGTAACAGACCCATGGCGACAGGACCTCGAAGGCACAACGGCATCCCTCGACGCTGCCTGTTTAGAGCACGGCCGCCCTCAGGACTCAACCTTCCTGACAACACACTTACTTTCTCTCTCTCTCTACCTCTCTCTCACACAGCCTAAATGAGGAAGATGGAGGTGGAGAGGTGTTGTGAGATAATGAGTGGGCCGGAGCCACGCTCTCTGTCCCTGCAGCTTGCTTTGGATTCATTCCAGATTCCTGCAGGTAGAGGGAAAGGTAGACAATTTGTCATAAGACATTTTTTATATCAAGGTTTGGATAGGCTTGAATTTATGTTTTTCTAATGGGTAATAAAACATTTACCAATGTGTTTTATATGGTTATAGAGATTTAATCAGAAGAACTTTGGGATTGCAAGGTTGTGTTGATAAACCATTAATGAGTAAGCAGTCAGTAGTTATGCATTATAATAAAATCATTACTTTTTTAGACTAATCTAAATGTTACAAAGTTGTTATGAATTCATGAGTGTATGTCCTGGTTGAGGAGGATAAACATCAAATATAATAGGTTCATTAACAGGCAGATTTTATAAGCAAAAGTATTTTTGAAACAGGCCTTTTATGGGCATTTCTTAGTCTCATCAGTATCACGCCTTCTTAATATTCTAACCAAAGGCTCCTGCTATCTTTTGTAAATTGAATAAATGCTTAGTAATCATTCCCAGAGACCATGTTGCATTCTCAAGAGCTGCAATGGCCCCTTCCCCACTTCCCACCCCCTACTTGTGGTAGCCTTGCTCGGACCACTCTCATCTTGGAACTCAGATTTTGATCTCTGTTGTGGATGTTGAATTTATTGGTGATAAAGGCTATAAGTATGAGATATGCAGACGTTTGATCAGGTATAGGCCAACTAAAGGAGCCTGGCATCTTCCATACATTGAGTAGATGATCAGTTGAGTATGCAGTGAGCGGAGAGCCCCACCCTGTGGCCAAAGTTAGAAGCGTTTTATAAGTTTTACTCCACGACACTGGGTTCCTACATCACTGTGATATGTGACATAAATACTTTATTATTCCTTTTGCCTCAGGACAAACACATTGAGAGGGCTTGTTTAGGTATTTCAATGTAATAACACCTCCTCAACACGCACTCAGTGACACACAGAATATGTCAATGATCAGATACGTCCATGGGGTTCAACTAATAACTATTTACATTAGTGATCAATCTCTGGATTATATTTCACAAATAATTATATCAATAAAAAGTCCTTAAATAGTCAAATAATGCTGATCACAAATGCACAAAGCCTAAGAAGACATATTGCTTGTTTTGTCCAACCATAAGTCCTAAACCCAAAGTTGACTATCATATAAGATAAATAAACGCGGAAAATGTTCACACTGAAATGCTACAACCAGAAAATGTTTGGTATTCTCAAGACTGTTCATATATTCTTTCAGCTCTATGATGATGCTTTCCTTCACGTGTTCCAGTTTCCATAGTCCAAAAACATGCAGCTCAGGCTGAATGGACACTCAACTAAACTGCTTAAAAGTCAGGATGTATTTGTGTTGATCACACTATATGCAGGTAGTGGGTGTGTAGAAAGAGAATAGATGATATGATATAAAGGACAGGACTCTTTATTCCTGTTTCCCAACCATTTTTTGTGACCCTATAGGTTGTAGTCTCGTTGGACACATTTTATCCTAACATTGTTTCATTTGATGGATTCAGTGCCTGAAGACGTGAACATATCCTATATATCACAACAAAGAAAAATGCATAACAAAGTTTTTATTATTTTTTAAGTGTTTGTTCATCTGGCTTGTAATGTAACATGTTTTTTTAAATAACATATTTTGTATATTTTCCCTATTTGTCCTAATTGTTTTTGTTTTTTAATTAACTTTAGATTCATCAGGTCGGGAGTTACTTCTTTTGGGATATAAGAAATCATATGAGGGTGTTTTGTATGGCTAAGTGCTCAAATTCAGCTTTCCTGACACCATCTGTTAAATTGTGGATCAGCCAAATCTACAGTGCTCTACACTTGACTTTTAACTCTTAAAAAAAAAAAAAAAAAAACACCAGAGCTTTCAGCGATAACAGCAGATCAGCCTGCGGCGCGGTTACAATAACGGATAAAAGGGCAGGATATGCAAAGCCAGCAGAGAAAAGCCTATTCATGTCAACGCCGAGGTGCACCGACAACTGCTTGGACTGGCTTGTCCCTCTTGTGTGATGTCATCCAATGGATGAGGGTGGCTGGCGGCTGCGATGCGCATGTATGCAGCCCACTGCCTCGGCGCATCACAACGAACCGCAATTGACAGCTTGCCAGGTTAGAGGGGGGGAAACACGGCATTGAAAGGAGGAAACCAGACCTGCTCAATTTCCACCAGCCAGCCGTCATCTGCATCCACCCGAGGTAGACACTCTCCCCTCCCTCTCCCTCCCTCCCATAAAGACACCTCACGCATCGTATTGTTGTTGTCGGATTGATCGTGTTTCTGTTCTCCTTAACGCACAGATGACAGCGTAACCGGGGCGGTAAGCTGATCCGGATACCCCGAAAAAAACACCACACAGCCGCTTTGTCGACGAGGATCCGCCGCCGCCGTGACTGGACATGAATTCGGCGGAACAGACGGTTACGTGGCTGATCACGCTCGGGGTGCTGGAGTCGCCGAAGAAGACCATCTCGGACCCCGAGGCGTTCCTGCAGACCTCGCTGAAAGATGGGGTGGTGTTGTGCAGGCTGCTGGAGCGGCTCAGCCCGGGCTCCACGGAGAAAGTAAGGGCAATATAATGTACTACACCCCCCCACCTCCACCCCACTCTCGCCCTCCACCTCCTCCCCTCTGCATAACCAACCGCCCGCCCCGTCGGCGCGTCTGTGTGCTGCCCGGATCCGTGAAACCGACGCGGGGTCTGTTGTCTGGCTTCTCTTTCTGCCCACTGGTCCATGACGCGATTTCTTTTGTAGGTCACGGCAGCCCGGGTTATTGTCTGCGAGGAAAAACAGCGGCGTGCTGTGTGTGTGTGTGGCTGTAACACAACACGTATGTGTCAGCGTGTGTGTGTGTGTGTGTGTAGAGAAAGGCCGCCGGCTGATCCGCTCCAACGTCTCGGGAAAAAATGATCGATCAAATGTATCGGGAGCGATTGGATCTCAATGATGAAGGCCTCGTTAAACATGCCTCATCGTGTGAAGCCCCCCCACACCACCCTCCTCGTTTTAATTCCCCTTTAATCCGGGGTCGATGTGGCGTGTGTGTCACTGCATTTTCATATGTTCAGCCAAGGATGACTACAGTTGATCTGTACACTGACCACAGCAATAATAAGAGTGGGGCCGCCATTGACTGCAAAGGCGCACAGACGCAGAGAGGGAGAGGGAGAGAGATGGACCCTGTCTCCATTTAAAGAAACAGAGCAGTGTGTGTTGTTAATGTATATAGAGTGAGTTACCCAAAGAAGGCAGTGTTTTCTCCCAAGAGGCTCAACACACGAGGAAAATGAGGAAAAATCGAGTTAAATTGCAAACATGTTCCTCCTGGGACATAGACGCAATCCAAATTTGTGTTTCAGAATTGGCCAATATATTGCTGATCTACAATCTGCAGTCATGTAAACTGATTTTTTCCCATGACTTGGAAAACCCTTATGGATTAAAATGCCTCCGTCTTTGATGACGTTTGGTGTCATCAAATGGATTATTGATGTGATAAATTAATCCAAATGGTATGAAAGAGCAAACATTGGTATCTGGTCAGAGAAGATAGCTTTCTGTAACTCAGTTAATTAAGTTAATGGAAAGACAATGGTGGAAAAAAATGTCTCTGTCTAAAGAGACGTAACCGCAATTGAAAATATCAACAGTGTGCTGCTTATAGTAATAACACTACAACCAGTCAGACAGGCTGGATGTTTGAGGTTGATGTCATTATTTGAGAGTTAAAAATAAAATAAAAACAATAGTGATATATTAGATGATATTCTACTTTAATGTGTGTCATTTTGTAAAAAGATCCAATTAATTAGCTTATAAAACAATTGTGACTAATATATATATATACTACTATATATATATATATATATAATATATCCTGAGAAGAACATCTATAGATCAAAAAATAAACTTATCGGTGCCATCTGGTGGACAAACTATGCATTGGTTAACCTCAAACGTATCTCTTTGGCATATCTGACATTTCATGTTACTTATATCAGCCAATATATACACTGATTTGAGGTATCACCGATGAGCTGACATTGGCTGATGTATCCATTGCTTCTAATGCGAATGATCTAAAATCACCAGGCTTGTGGGTAATTGGCTGGTCAAATTGTGTCGCTGTCTGGGCCCAGATGTGGACCTTGTGTAGTTAGCAGCACTGTATGTGACCCAGGAGAACATGAGGGATGCGGGGCCACAGCTGGGTCAGATGTCAGTAGCTATCAGGTTAGACACTATACTGGGTCATTCTCTCTTCACAATTAGCAGGTCTCTTTGACTCCATCACTTGCATCTCTTCTTCGCCTTTTAGATTCCTCACAGTTACATTTTCATGGACCGATAAAAGGCCCTGATGTGAGGATTGTGGACCTCAATTCCACCAACGTTCTTCATTTCTAACTACCGGATGTCCTTTTGTTTTTAATGAAACATTGATTGCTCTAGTCCATATCAATCAATGACACTTCCTGGATGAATCTGTGCCCTGGAAACAGTCAGACAACAAGCACATCGCATCAGCAAGAAGTAAACACATCGGGAAATGCAAGAAAAACTGAAAATGAGATAAAATGCTAAATGTGTAGGCTTGATAATGTTCTGATCGATTTGTGGTAAAGGTGGAGCTAATTTCAACTACTTTATTGACTATCTGCATTTCCCAAGAGGATCATCTAAATCTGTGACATTACATAATAGGGTGATTATGTTTTAGTGTGATTAGCCTAATCTGAAACTGCAACCTGTACGTTATTAGATAAAATAGTGGAGTTAAAAAACAATATTTGCAGGAAATGTATAAAGTAGCAGAACATTTTAAATACTCAATTGTACTTAAGTACAATAAGTAAATGTACATTGCATGTATAAATACACCAAGCTAAAACTAAATGCATTGGTTGAAAATGTAATTCAGATGGTCGTTTACACCGTTTTAGCCTTCTTCTTCACCTCAGTGGGTTGTTGTAAAAAAAAAAAAAAAAACATTGCACCCTATAGGCCACACCGACATCAGTAGGGATCCCTATTTGTCAACGTCATTTCCCTCGACACCGACAGCCCACCACAGCCTCCTACGTTCCCCGCTGCGGGTCCGGGATCAGCGTCCAGCAGCCTCCCCGCACGGAGCGTCAGACCGGCCCCGCTGAGAAACGCGCACACGTTGTAGAATGCGTGTCGAGAGACAGAAAGCTACGTTTTTAGGGCCGACGAACTCACAGAAAACCGCAGCGTGAGAAAAGGAGCAGGGATCCGCAGAGGCGACCTGGAAGCTCGTCTCTTTTCTAAACCAGCGTTTCCGTCTTTTTTTTTTTTTTTTACCAGATTTACCAAGAGCCGAAGAACGACGGCGAGTGCCTGAGCAACATAAAGGAGTTTCTCAAGGGCTGCACGTCGTTCCGCGTCGAGGTAAGTAAACCCCCACCACACACACCACCACACACCACCACCACCAACCCTCCTGGGCTCATCTCGTGTTTACAGCATATTATAACACCGACACGGTGCCGGTTGGAAGTGCGTGTTAGAGAGGGAGACACCGATGCAACACGGACAATGGGTTCATGGAGCCTCTGACAGAGAGGGAGGAGGAGTGAACCACAAGCCGAGAACAATCACCCGTCGGCCGGCTGAGAGAGAGAGAAAGATTCGCTTGGCTGTTCGGTGGCGATACATTTGCAACATTGTGGCAACATCGAGTAACTCCGATTGATGAAACTGTTACATTGTAGCCCGATCACGTTAGTTCCAGCGTCTGGGTAATGTTTACGCTTTCTAATTAATGCAAAGCTTTGTCCTCGGGGCTCGTGCGTGGCGTTATTGTCACCACGAGCCCTCGTATACTATATATACTATATACATATTTACCAAGAACAAATTGCTGTAGCTATGAGCAATATGACGGTTGGTTGATGGTTATGCAAGTGAGGCTTGTTCTAACATGGTGATTACAGTCTGTGTTATTATAAGGTGGAAAGTCTAAACAGATGAAGTGCCTCACCCTTGCAGAGCTGTGCTACATAGAAATGGGTATTTAGTAGTTATGACTGGTGTGAATACCAGCTTAATCTTAAGCAAATGGAGGACAGCGTGCTATTTAAGGCTGTGTGTTGGCCAGTGCATAGAGGGTTCATTGAACCACTGAGTTGTATTTGACAATACAACTCTGTGTTCCTCAGCGTTGCTTCTGCCTACTGAGTCTGAGAGGTGGAGATCGGGGGTGAGACACAGCGATGTCATACAAAGCGTGTGAATGCCTTTTAGTTTACAGACAGCTGAAATGGCAGGGGAGAAAAAGACATGTTGTTATTTTATTGGAAAGGCCTCCCGTTTGTTTTGGTTTGCTACATGGTCAGGTTCTGGTGGCGTTTTATTGGTAGCAAATAGTCAAATTCTCCACTGTAAGCACTCATTATGTCATGCTGACTTGTGCCTTCACTTGTAACGCTGTGCTCGAGGCCATCACCATTTCCCCCTTTTCCCCCCTTTTTACATAATGGCTCTTTGCGTGCAAGAATGTGTTCAAAATACATGTGACTTGTCTGTTGGTGGAGCTGGACAGAGCTGGATTACAGTAGTTTGGGGGACATGGCAGTCCTCCCGCTCACCATCTGTGGAGCAAAGATGGATCTTCTCCAGAGTCCAGAGCACTGCTGGCTCTGACCCCAGGTAGTTGCTGCAGCAGATTAGAGCAGTGGCCTCTAAACACGAGAAAGACGGGACAGATAGACGCTGCGCTTTCGCAGTCCTGACCGACCTCTTTATAACAGAGTTAAGCTGGGTGTTTGGCTGAACGTCAGCAAGCGCTATCCTTGCTCTTGTTTGCACATCTAGCGTGGATATTTCAACCAGAATGATCTCTTTTAGATCTAATTTGGATACCTCATGCAGATTAGACACTCAAGACCGTGTCTCACACTCAGGCAGCTGCTGTTACTGACCCTTAACCCCTAATGCCTTTGACCACAGGAAGTGATCATTAGAGTTCCCATGAACCCACCGGTCCCTCTGGAATAGTAACCGTACCCCGAGTCTACCCTGAATAATCACAGATTACATCTGCACATCTGTCTCGGCTAATGGGAGACTTTGAATCCATTGCTAGATAAGGCTGCTGTATTTGGATATTGATATATGTTTTTAAAATGTGTTGCTTAGTGCAGGACAAAACCCACAGATTTATCATATTTGATATACAGAAAAACAGCAAATCATAGCAGATGCTGGAGCCGGAGAATATTTCCTGCAACAATATTTTTTACTGCAACAGTAAAATGATTATTAAAACTGTCACTGATCAATTGATCAATGGACAGAGCTCCAGTTGGCATGACTGTGGGGTCAAAGTTCTGAATCTTAATCTTTAATATGAGGGTGTTTACAGCCGCAAGGCATCAAGAGGCATCTGAAGCAAATCTGATAAAGCAACATGTGAAACGCTTAGTTGGCTTCTTTTTGTTTTAAATGTAATCTAATAAAATAGAAAGGCTGTCTTCAACAAAATAAATTCTTTTTGAATTTTGTTGACTGATTGATTCATTGATCTGTAAGACACAAAGAATCGCACAAAAGCTCATTTGTCTTTGTTTACCTGAGATGTGCTCATACGTTTCTTGGAAATTAGTCATCCAGCACAAAAAAAAAGAAAATGATGAAATAATTGCGAAAGAAATCTTAATCGACTAAGATCAAAATGGCCCGACTAAGAGGGGGCAGCCAAACAGCGTATCCTGGTGTGTGCTGTTACTTTGGTTTATTTTAATTTGAAAATCCTTCCTGTACTTTAGCCATGTTCACCAGAGGTGCACTGATAAACCGACCGGGACGATACATCAAATCAGATGTTGTAAATTCGATATCGATATTGACCTCATAAAATCCAACAACAGCTGAGCTATAACATGAATTTTTCACTTGTCTGTGGGTTTTTTTGTCTCTGGGATCTCAAACACATGATCAGTTGGATTTTGGGTCTGCTGACTTACTTGGCCAGTGAAGAATATCCCACTGTTTGGCTTTAAACTGCTTGGCTGCCTCGTCTGTAAAGGATCGTTGTCCTAAAATAAGGCCGATGCTGTCAACACTTTAACCCATTATTTTATGTCCATCCAGACAAGACTGATCAATCATGGGAGCAGTTCTCCGTGTTGTTGTAGCTCGCTGAGTCACAGAGGGGTGTTGCTCCCTCGTCTTTTCCGAGGCATCATTACCTGACTGTGATGCTGAGGCCCAGCGGACATGTCGGAGCCTGTCACGCATGAATGTTTGATTTAATGACATCCATCATGTTTCATTTTGAAAGCTGGTAACTTTTGTTTCCCTTTTTCCGAATGGAGGATTTGTTAAAAAAGGAACTTTAAAAATGGAGGAAGAACCAACCTTTTTACAGTCATCATGGGAATGAAAGGTTAAGCACACATACTGAATGTTTGTTATAGTTTCAGTCTCGGTGGAAGAATTGACGGGTGAGGAAGAGGATGCTTTCACATGAATGCTCCTCAAGGACAGCAAGTATTCTAGTAGCTTGACACACACACACACGCACACACACACACACAAATACTCTCACAAGAGAATCATTCACATATTCCCCGAGGACATATCTGCAATCAGAGCGAAAAATGAAAGAGACTCATATCTCCGAGTCACTCAGCCTCGGTATAAGTGAACCGAGAGTAAGCAATCACATGAAGCCTTTACACAGGAAGAGCGAGGACAACTACAGTCGTCAGCAGAGATACAATCACTCTCATTCATAGTAGCCGGGAGGCTGTAGTTAGGGTCACGCTGATGGTGATACGGGCCGTGCTGACACTTTTACTGCAGTTAAAGGAGAAGGCTGGCATTATTCTATTATTGTTTTTCAACAAATACCATGAAAAACAGAAAATCCATTAATGCATTGGTATGTTTCTCAATACCAGATTAACACTTTACTTTGAGAAATATAAATGAAGTTTATTTCTAATTTCTGCTGACCCTATTCTCCATTTGACAAAAGAAGAGTGATATAAGACACTAGCTGCTGTCTAAATCTGTAACATTTACATTCAAGTTAGGCACTATTTAGGGTTGTATGATCTACATCATTGTTTGTGTGTGCGTGTTAAACGTACTAGTCCAAACATTTAACTCCGCTTGGGTTTTCACCTCTTGAGTTAAAGGTACTTAAATATTATATCACAGCTAATGTTAATTTTTTATTTGATAGCTTATTTAACAGTGCTGTAACATGTAAACATGCTGTAGTTCTATAGCAAGGTATAGTAGTAAGATGCTGTTGTTTTATCAGGTTTATAATTTTATAAATTCTCATCCCTTAAAGACATTTTTTGACAGATATTTTACCTTGTTTACCCTCGGTGTTAAAATGCAGTTTGTTTCTGTGTTCAGTGTCTGGATACTGACGTCACAGGTCTTTTCATCTGCAGTTTGTATTGATAAGAGATCTTGTTATCTTGATTTTGGCTACATCGTTATTGAATAACTTTATGTAAAGTAGCACCGTACATCAGACTTCAAGTTATACAGGAAACACTTTGCAGTCGCATACATTCATTATTTGTTTTCAGATTTGTTGGCAGTGTTTTGTAATGCACGTTGTTCAACTGCTGCAGATATATTTCGTGTGTTTTGCCCACTGCGTCTGTCAAAGATAACGAGAGTGAATCGATTGACTGCTCAGTGCTGGCAGTGTGGCCAAGTAACGACACGGACCGACTGCACTGGAATTAGCGATTAGCTTTAAAGAAGAATCTCTGGCTCATGTTCTCCTGCTCTCTCACCCACAGCCGTTTGAGGCCAGCGACCTGCTGCTCGGTCTGAACTTCTCGAAGGTGCTGATCAGTCTGGTTTCCCTGAATAAAGTCACCGCAGGTGAGTCAAAATACCTGCATGTGTGTGTGTGAGCTACAAGATATGTGTGTGTGGAGGGTTGTTTTTTTAAATGAGTGCGTGGAAACAGACACCAGGTCTGGTGTATTTATATGTTCTCCTTTCTGTCCAGATATCGGCGTGGGCAGCGACTCGGTGTGCGCTCGACACTCTTCAGCCCTTCGCATCAAGTCGTTTGAGTCGCTGTCTTCTCAGGCTTCACTGGGCCGATCCTCCAAGCTGCTGCAGAACCAGTTTCGCAGTCTGGTAAGGTCATCATTCACTCATGGCGCAGTCTAGGAAAAAAATGCACCTGAGTCACTGAAAAGCTTCACACAGTAACACTTGTAATACATGCAGATAATACAACCTTTGTGATGGCTTTCATGTACAGCTTTTGATGAGATTTGTCAGAGGGATTTTATATTCTAGTTATGTTGTCCAACTGATCGAGGAAATATGCCATAATAAATAAATAGTTAAAGGTCACAACCACACAGGTGTTGTCAGTTATTCATGCAGGCGGAATTTGATCCGATCACACCTGTAGAAGGATAGAGGAGTGCGTTGTGAGTTGGTAAACTAATGTTGGAGTCATGGACATGTCAACTCAACAATGTCTGTGCATGTTCACACAGACCTGAGGCCTAATAAGGCATGATAATTTGAAACAACTGTGTGACATTTTGTGGAATTAAATTGGCACAGAATGATGCAAATGTTTGCTGAAGTGGCACTTTAGTTAAAAACGTGAGGCTTTTCATGCTGACTGTGTAAATACAGACAGGAAATATGGTGGGAAAGAGAGGGATCTGATATTTAACAAAGGGCGCCAGCAGAAATTGAACTGAAGACTGTTTAATTGTGTGGTATGTGTCTCAACCACTAAGGCCACTTCAGCAGAAACTGAAGTTGCACTGCAACAAATAAAAAACAATGAATGGACGTGAGATTTACTGAGGGGCATCTTAAACTACCCCCCCCAAATCAAATCCACAATTATAGTAGCAGTTTATTCTCTCTGTGATGACATTAATCCCACCTTCTGTCTGTCGCAACTCGGTCAAGCCAACAAGCCAATGGAAATAATGAATATGATGAGCAATGCTTGTTACATAATATTTATTGGGTTTCCTTCACAAAATGAATCAACTGAAATGCTTCTTGTTGATGCTTGTTTTCCTACTCTATATGCTTTCCGTCTCTCTCCATCTCATCAGCCTCGCATCTCCTGACTGTTTCTGTCTGTTTCGGCTCACTTTGTCTTTTGTCTCCCTTTCTCCTTGGCGACACCCTTCCCCCTATTTCATCAGGACATGTCGGAAAACAGTGGACAGCATCTGTTGGTGAGGGCGCGATTCACCTTCCAGCAGAACAACGAGGATGAGCTCTCCTTCGACAAGGGTGATCTCATAGGCGTGACTCGGCAGGAGGAGGGCGGCTGGTGGGAGGGGATGCTCAATGGAAGGACCGGGTGGTTTCCTAGCAACTACGTCCGTGAGGTCAAGGGCTCTGGTGGGTACCTCGCCTCAATCTGAAATACATTTCTCAGTTAATGCAGCAGTGTAGTGATTCACAATACATTATATTATATTAGTTTCAATCTCCCCTTCAAGCCACATACGTTTAAATAGCTATTCCTGCCCTGCATGTGTCTGTGAACGATCACAGAGCAGCTTGAAAGAGTAAATCATTTTCTAAACAGACGTTTTAACAAGCAGTACTCCACATCACAGTTGCCATTGTTGTTGCCTTTCCATCTGGCCTCAACGCCACATCTGTTGCTTCTCGGGGCCCTGCTGTGGCCTGCCGTTTACTCGCTTGTAAAACAGGTTGAGGCTTGGCAGCTTAAAGTCTGATCCTCTAGTTGACGGACATTTATTTATTCAGCGGTTTAATGATCATATTTGGTGATTGCTAGAGTCAATATAGAATATAATAAGGTTTATGTGAGAAAAGCAATATAGAAAAACAGCAATCGGAATAAGAAAACGATGAGTGTTTGGAACCAAGAGACGGTTCATGATGTATTAGCATCGAGAGCTCTCACTGCACATGGGATATGTTGAGATGTGACGAAAAGAGGGCAAAACAGTGCTGCTGAAGCAATGTGTTATGGAACTCTCATCCACAGATACTTTTGGAAAATGCAATGATCATGATACATTATGCCATTATTCATAGTGACTACTTTCGGGAGGATAGAGGGCCAAAATACTGCCTCCGGGTCCACTTTTATACAATATTTATTAGTTCATGCATGTATTACTTAGGGCTCAGTGGCTCATGAGGTGTGCACCCTAATTTGTGTATTCTGTCTTTGTCCACAGACAAACAAGTGTCCCCCAAGTCTGGCACTCTGAAGAGTCCACCTAAAGGCTTTGACACCTCTGCGATCAGCAAGACGTACTATAACCTGGTGAGGATGCAATTCAATACTTCAGTCTTCTGTTCCCTTGGTTTGGTTGTTTCTGTCGCTGCAATTCAAGGATTCTGTTTCTGCTTCTGAGGACATTTGAATGCCTGGTTTTCAGATGTGCTTGTGTCTATGTCTTTTCTATTTAGTCTTTATACATTCTCAGGGTAATTGAGTACCAGGATAAAATCTCGCTGGCCTCTTCAACCACAGCTCTCTCTGAGAAACACATTAGCATACTTTCCTCCTTTTGATCTCTGAAATGCTCCGTGGCTACCCTTGAAAATGTAACTGCAGCCGCTTGCAGGTTTGGTTTGTAAAACTGTCATCACGGTTGCATGATAGGCAAAATGAATTCAGCCTTTCCATTATTTTTATTCCCATTTCTCTCGGTCTTTCTCCTGCACGCTTGCGGAGTGCTTCAAAACATGAGATAAACTACAATGAAACTGTAATCCCAGAAGAAATGACTGTCATAAAGAACCAAGCTGATTTTCCAACAACTCTTTAGATGAGGAAACCTTCTAAATTGAATCTGTTTTCTTCTGTTTCAATTGTAGGTGTTGCAGAACATTTTAGAAACAGAGACAGAATATTCCAAGGACCTTCAGAGCCTCCTGACGAACTACCTGCGACCTCTTCAGAGCATTGACAAGTACGACGCATTTACTCATAAAGCTCTATGAAAGCAGAACCACGTTATTTCCCCGTTATTGTTGTACAACAGGAACCCTGGATCAATAAAATTGTATACACTTCCCTAACAACAAATCTGGGTTGTGTACCTGACTTTCTTTTTTGCATGTCACTAAATATGAATCTGACTGTATTTATTTTACCATTTTGCTTTACCCGTGCCCATCCTGTATTTTCCTGCAGACTGAGCAGCGTAGATGTGGCTCTGATCCTGGGAAACCTTGAGGAGATCAGTACCTTCCAGCAGATGCTCGTCCAATCGCTGGAGGAGTGCACCAAGTAAGTCCCTCCCTGCACACACAGCCCCACTGCAGCAACAGCAGCAGCTGTTTCATAACAAGCAGGAGGACATCTAGTGTCGGACTGCATGTACTACAGGGATGACGGCTTAAACCATAGACTGATGAATTTGTCCAATTTTATCACACTTTTGGACTACTATACTATACAATACAATATGCACACATACACATTCCATACTTCTGCTCTGTTTTCTCGTGAATGAGAGCTTTCATCAAAGCATGTTGTGTGATCTTTGTTGTCTTCAGGCTTCCAGAGAGCCAGCAAAGGGTGGGAGGCTTCTTCCTCAACCTCATGCCGCAGATGAAGGCTCTTTATGTCGGTTACTGCTCCAACCATCCTTCTGCAGTTAATTTGCTCACCTTGCACAGGTACGTTTACACATCAATCACATTTAGTTTTACTTTATAGTGTTTTTTTTTATCCAAGGAAGAAGAAGAGTGTTTTCATGTTGCATACACAGGGAAAGAGCTGTTTGTATCAGCTTGCATTTAAAAAGGGAAATGGGACCGTTTGTATTGTTGGAATCTGTCTTTGTGTTCCAGTCGAAGCTAGCTGCTTTTCGCTGGTTGCTGCTTTCCGCTATCATCGCTCGTCCCTACAGACACAAAGTGCAGCCAGCTTTTCATTATGAACACCATTGAATACAGCTGAAAGAAACCGACATGCATAGATTTTTAGCTGAGAGCAGCCGCTCTATCACTCACAGAAGCATTTACATTAACGGTTTAAAATGGAACATAAAACACTATACTACGAAGGCTATATTAAACACATGGTTTTTCAGCTGAGAAAAAAAAATGGAAATAGATGATTTTACATTTACTTCACTTCTGGTAAGGCAGTGGCTGGAAGACATTCAAATCAGGCAGTAGAAAATGTAAAATAATAATAACATGTATTTGTGCCATCAAAATAACGTGTAAAGTTTCTGAGGGTTCAGGGTTTTAGGCCTTAAGGGGGACATTGGGATTGGGCCTCTGTTTCAGTGGTGTGGATTATCTCCACTCTTAAGCCCTGCCTGCTTTCTCTGAACCTAAATATTCAATTATTCCCCCCTTGTTTAGGTATTTTGGGATTTGGATATTCGGACGGGGGGAGGGGGGGGGGTAAACTGTTGTTGTTTGTTTGTTTTAAACTCCTCGGGATTACAAACATCTAAATCCTTTGGGAATTGTTTATTCAATAACAATACAAACGACAGAATCCTTAAAAATGATCGCCTTTAATGAAACTGAGGTCATAATGTGAGCTGCCAGCCTCGATAGTATATTTTTTTTTATCATTCTAAGTATTTATTACCTCTTACTGTTAATCATACCTTTGAAAGGCAGTGTGAGAAGTAACATAGTTGTCGTTGTTGACGGTTACAATGTGCAGTGTTTGTTGAAGCCATTTTAGGGAGGGTTTCAGCATTATGGTCATTTTGAAGGATGTGAATTGTGGTGCTGTTGAACTGTTTTCTATTTTCTATTTCTATTATTGATTGTTTGCCAGGACAGTTTTGCTATTTTGCATTCTCACTGTTGTATTTTTTGGCACATGTCACCATAGTTTGACTCATATCTAGCTGCCTTTATACATTTGTTTACAATTCCAAAGGCTGCGAGTGTATTGAAACAAGTTGGATAACAGTTTTAAGAATGTGTTTCTCACCAATAAGTGTTCACATAAATAATTCTCTGAACATGATGGCTTCAAACCCTGTGAGCTTACCGTTTGTGTGGTTGCCTGAAAAGTCATTGTAGGTCGTCAAGGTCACATGAGAAGTAAAATGAATAATTTATGTTGTCTTCCTGCAGTGAAGTGTTGGGGGAGTTTATGGAGGGGCGGGGATCAGTCAGTCCGGGGATCCTCACCCTGACCACAGGCCTCAGTAAACCCTTTATGAGACTGGACAAATACCCCACCTTACTCAAGGAGCTGGAGAGACACATGGAGGTGTGTATCTAAACATCCGTCTAGACTAGAGCACTCAGTCGATAACGCGTGTTTAACAACCGGCATGTTTCTTTTTTCTTTCTTTTTTTCAGGAGAGTCATCCTGACCGGCCAGACATTCAGAAGTGCATGGCATCTTTCAAAAATCTCTCTGTAAGATCCCCCTCCCCCCATTCAGATGAAGCATGTAACCAGACTTGATATGACATGAAATGAAGAGCAGGTGTTTGTTCCCGTTGTGCCAGGCTCAGTGCCAGGAGGTGCGCAAGCGTAAGGAGCTGGAGCTGCAGATTCTCACCGAGTCCATCCGGCTGTGGGAGGGGGACGACATCAAGACCCTTGGCTCTGTGCTCTACATGAGCCAGATCCTCGTCCAGAGTCCTGGCTCAGAGGTACCAGCACCATTTACCTCCTCCATCTGCACTTCATTTGGCTACAAACTGCTTCAACTAATGCTTCTGCAATACATTTTGCCCATATGCTGTAGTACATTTGGGTCCAAGCCTTATACTTATCATAATAAATATAACATTTTTTGTGGAAAATTACAATAACTTTATCAGGCAAGTGTATGTAATATGAAAATCAATAACATAAGTGACAGGGATCAATCCAGAAATCATTATAGTGATCATTTATTTGTAATCAATGAACTCCCAGTCAGAGTTCTCTGTGACCGAAAAGAGCAAAATGAATCTTTTAATTGTGGCATCTTAATTGGACAGAAACATTAATTGCAATAACGAGCACTATCGAACTCTATGGCTAAATAATTCCTCATATTGACTGGGGACTCCAGAGGGCTCTGTTTAAAAGAATTATCAAAAGGCACATCTTTCCAGATATGTTTCTCTATTTTGATTCAATAATATCTATAGTCAGTTTGACAACGTGATTAAATACTGTAATGTAATCTGCTTTTTTCGCCTGCAAATGTTTGCGATTCAACTCTGGATAGGAGCAGTTCAAATGTTAATTTCACTTTTTACTGAGATGATTTCATGTCGTTGTGAATCTGCACTAGATTTTGGTCAAAGGTTTACACAATAATACAAATACTGGATTACACCTCACTATGTTCTTGCATTTATTCTCATTTCTCTCTCAGGAGAAGAGTGAGCGTTACCTCATGCTCTTCCCTCACGTCCTCCTCATGTTGTCTGCCAGCCCCAGGATGAGCGGCTTCATATTCCAGGTGAATATTAAACATTTTCTCAGATCAGTCTCACCTGATTTTCCCTTCCAGTGTTTAACCTCAGAGATATGTACGTCTCTTATCTTGATTCTAATGTGATAATTTCACCTCTGCAGGGAAAATTACCCCTGGCCAGTATGACAGTGAACAAACTAGAAGACTGTGAAGCCCATAAAAATGCCTTTGAGCTGAATGGTAAGGCTACATCAGATGAGAGAGATTGTCATGAATCTACATCGAATGCCTTCTAATTCACTGTCTCCGTCCCTGCAGGTACAATGTTTGACCGTCTCCAGGTGATGTGCATCAACCAGCAGGACCTGCAGGACTGGGTGGAACACCTGAGCAGACAGATCAAACACACTGCAGCCACAGGACCCAGCCACAAACCACTCACTGTTCCCTGCCATACGGTCAGGACTTTATGATCACATAGCCACATTCACATGTACCGGATGCTGTGTAAATACTGTTAATATAAATCTTGAAGTTGTGAAGGGCTTCAGTTTCCCTTAGTATAAATTGTAGACAATTGATCACACTCTTTGTACTCAAAACATGTGCTATTTGCTTGAATGAGCGAGAAATGTAAATCTGTTTTGGTTTGAATTTGAAAAAAATAATTCTCGTTCGAGAATGAATTGAACCAAAGCGAATGAGAGAAACTGTAAAAACAGGGAGGCGTCACATGCATGAGGAGGTTTTCATCTGGAAGTATTTTGGGAATAGAAGACCCAGAGGCCGGTCAGAGAGAGACACAGCCCATCTGTCCTGGGATAGGTTTGGGTTCCCCCAGGAGGTAATGCAGTATGTGGCTGGGGTATATGACATCTGGGGTATATGACATCTGGGGTATATGACATCTGGGGTATGTGACATCTGGGTCACCAAGCGCTGCATTTCCCATTTTAATAACAGCTGTATTGGAGGAACACATCTGCCTACCACTGAAAAGGACACACTAAACATAGATTAGATAGCTGCATCTACTGGATGTCAATCAAGCATTTTACAGAAGTTTTGTCTTTGGTTTCGTTCCTCAGCTCCCATCCCACCCTCTCACCCCGTCCCGGCATGCTGAGGGGAGGGGCATGACGGTGGCTCCCACCTACCACACCCTGCCTCACCCCTCCTCCCATGGAACATCTCACAGCATCATGATGTGGGGCCCACTGGAACCACCCAACACCCCCAAACCCTGGAGCCTGAGCTGCCTGCGGCCTGCACCCCCTCTCCGACCCTCTGCAGCCCTCTGCTACAAGGAGGTGAGGGGCTGCGGGTTTTTTTTGTTGTCCTTATGTTTACTATCTAATCGTCATACAATTGTGTCATCTTTTTCTTTTTTTAACAGGATCTTAGTAAAAGTCCTAAGAGTGTGAAGAAACTCCTTCCCAAGCGGAAGCCTGAGAGGAAACAGTCTGAGGAGGAATTTGCCTTGAGGAAGAGTACGTTTAAAAATCTTGACTGTTAACGTCCAGAGTTTGTATTTGTTTTTCATATTAAAGGAGAAACATTTTTGGGAAATATCTTATTCACTGGGCTGCACGGTGGTGTAGTGGGTAGCACTCTCGCCTCACAGCAAGAGGGTCCTGGGTTCGATTCCCGGGTCGGCCCGGGTTCCTTCTGTGTGGAGTTTGCATGTTCTCCCCGTGTAAGCGTGGGTTCTCTCCGGGTTCTCCGGCTTCCTCCCACAGTCCAAAGACATGCAAGATGGGGATAGGTTAATTGGTGACTCTAAATTGCCCGTAGGTGTGAATGTGAGCGTGAATGGTTGTCTGTCTCTACATGTTAGCCCTGCGATAGACTGGCGTCCTGTCCAGGTGTACCCTGCCTTCGCCCAATGACAGCTGGGATCGGCTCCAGCCCCCCCGTGACCCTAAATACAGGATAAGCGGTAGAAAATGGATGGATGGATGGATCTTATTCACTCTTACAGAGAGTTAAGAGCATGTAAATATATTATTTCATCTTCACCTTCTGTTTCTCAGGTACAGCTGCTCTGGAAGAAGATGCCCAGATCCTAAAAGTCATCGAGGCATACTGCACCAGCGCCAAAACCAGGCAGACTCTCAACTCCAGTAAGAAAACACCAAATCTTACTTCCATATGTGCCAGCACAAAAGAAGAGAGGTTCATACTGGACCGGCTGTCTTTGTTACTGCTGTTACTGTTACTCAGTGCCTTTCTTTAACCCTGGTATTCTGAGCTGATCTTTCTAACAGTATCTTCTCCTTCTGTCTGTCTCCACTCCTCCACTTTTTTCCATACATTTTTGTTTTCTTCATACTGTTCTATTACTTTCCCCCCATCCTGCATCCCTCATTTGTTTGTTGTTGTTGTGATTTACCATTTGTTGCGTGCTGCATACGCTACTTCCTCCTTCTGCACCTCCACTCCTTTTTTCCCCCGCCCACCCTTTCCTCCCTCCACATTCGCAAACGTCACCCGCCAAACTTGGCCCCGCCCCCCCGAGCAGCCTGGCAAGGCACTGACCTGATGCACAACCACGTGCTGGCCGACGTGGACCGGTCCTGCGTGGACTCGCCGGGCCGCCGTAGCAGCGTGTCACGGCCAGAATTGTCCTCTGACCTCTCGGAGGACTCTGACTATGACTCCGTCTGGACCACCCACAGTTACAGGATGGGTTCGGTGCCGCGTAAGAGCTGCATCTCTCACCAGAACTAAAGAACGTACAGTACTGCCTCGCTGTACTGCAATGTAACGTACAGCGCGCTTACCTCTTTTATCTTCAATGTATGAAAAGAAACTAGATTTTTTTTTTAATTTATCTATTTATTTTCTATTATATATTTGTTAATTTTGTTAACTTATTTGTTTTATTTATTTTTTAGATGATTTGTTTTAAGATGTGTCAAGCATCTCCCTGTTGCCTTTGCCACTTTCCCTTTTATGTGCCTCCTCTCTTTGTGTAGTTGTCATGCAGTAAGCGTTTAGTAATTCTTGTTAATTTATCTTGAATGTGACCACTCCCCTTGTTTGACCATCAACGTGGCGGACTCTCAGCAGGGAGCAGAGGGGTGTTGGAGTGGAATATAGGTGAGGGGATAACCAGGGGAGGGAGAGATGGGGGACTGAGCTTTTCCTGTCTGATATTCAGATGTAATTCAGGAACGACGAGTGTATTCTATTTATCATGCACTACTTCTCCCCAGTATGTGTTTCTAGAGTATGTATGCTCAAACATAGCACAGTTGCCATACACACACATGCACAGGTTCAGGCACACATGCCCCTGCTGCCTGATGATACAGCAGCATGCAAATTAAATATCTAAATTATTTATCACATCGCTGTTTTCCTCATTTTGAGTCTTTTATTCATGTTGTCAAGCAGATTTAGATTTAACATACCACATGACCAAAAGCTACGAAGTACTAAATAATCTTTGCTTAATGTAATGGGTTGCGAAAGGATAAGAGCTAGTGGACTAAGAATGGTGAATTTAAAGGGTCAGTTGATCCAAAATGCCAACATATGATATGAACTCGGATACACTCGTACAAAGTAAATTGTTTGTGGTGCTCGCAGCTTTGAAAGATGACATTTTACACACCAATACGTCTTTCCAGAATCCAAAGATCTCACAATCAACAGTTTTAGTTCAAACGACTTCTACTGAAGAAATTTTCACTATGAAAACTGTTTACAGCTTTACCGACGCGTCCTTAATTAAGTTAATTTTTTTTCAATCCTTTTAGTACCACAAACTAAATTCCTTTGTGTTCTTTTGTCAGTTACCTGCGTCACAGATACCATTTCAAGAGTTGAATGAGAAAATGTTTTATTTAAATATTTTTGGCAAACTGGCCCTTTAAGTCATCTTTGAGATTTTTCTGTATTGTGTAGTCTCCTAAGCATCGTCCTTTAAAGCCTGATCTTCCTTCCAGTACTATTGCTGTCTGTCAGTGGTTCTACAGGGTTGTATTTATCTTAAGTTTTAACAAACAAAATAAAAAGATTCATTAAAACCAGGCATTACATACCAGCCTGACATGAATAAACTGTTAACTGAAGCCAAACAGCTACAGGCCTGTAACACAAATCAAATGCCTTTTTGTTTAATGCCTCCTGCTAGTTCAAGGAATAGTTCAATATTTTAGGAAATGTGCTTATTGGCTTTCTATATGGGAGTTAGGTGAGAAAATCGATACCACTTTCAGATCTGTCCTCTCCAAATGAAGCCCAAGCCAGCAGCAGGCTAGCTTGGCACTTAGCTTATGTACACACAATATAATATGTTAATTTCTGAGCTTTAGAGGTGCTTGTTGTTGGGGTTTTTTAAACTTTGGACCCATTCCAGTCTTAATGCTAAGCTAACGCTGAGCATACAAACATGAGCTTTATCTTAATTTATTCGTCTCACTCATGGATAGAAAGCAAATTATTAATAATCTAATATTATGTTTCTGTCCTCTTGTTATGTTCCAAGAGAACAGAGAAGAAGTCATTACTAGCTAGGCTCCTCTGATTCCAGTCTTTACACTTAGCTATGCTAAGCTAACCAAACAAGCGGCTAGCTCTAGCTTCATATTTACTGTACTGACGTGTTATCAATCCTGTCATTAAACTCTAAGCAAACAAGCCTATTTCCCAAAGCATTCCTTTAGGGTGCAGCTGTTTCCAGACTTTGGTAGGTCAACGGACAGAATTTGCCAGGTTAGCTTAACGGGGGGGAAAACACACATCCCTCGTGTCAGAACACAACTTGCACCTATCCTACGGCCTCATGAGCCAGGCATTCCTGAGTGGTGTCTGGCTTGTGAGTTATTCCCATGCTATCTCTTGCATCAATGACTATTTTTATGAAGAAGTATTTTTCCAGTGTTGGTATAAAAGTACAGGTTGGCATCCACTTACAGTAGAGTCTATCTCCTTTCACAGCAAGCAATGTGGGTGACATATGGAATATATTGGTCCATGTTACAGTACTATTTACTGTTTCTGTAATGATTCCTTTGTTGTATTCATTATTTTGTATACAGGCAATTTTTTTTTTTACATTTTATTCTGTATGTCAATGTTTACAAAATGATCCCTGGAAGAATCATTTCTTTTCTCTCCTTTTTTTTTCTTTATTTTTTTTTACAATTGTATTGCTATGTATCAAAGTTTACACTGAAAATTATAACATGAAGTGTTTAAATTATTTTGCACAATCATGTAATGGGCCAGTGGGGTTGGGGGATAGAATCTGTTAAATTCTGTAATTTTTGTCGTCTACCTAGAGTGTGTATGATATAGTCCTAAAGGTAGACTTGAGTATTCAGTGTTACTGTAAAGTAAATGCTCATTCGTAGTATAAATGCTCACCTTTGGTGTTTTGAAAGCATTGAAGGTAAAAAAACAACAACAACAACAACAACAAAAAAGCAGTAAGAAACAAGAGGCCGTGAAAATGCAGGAACATTTCTATGTGAGATTCTCATTCAATCTCAGAATACTGTCAGAGTGGACTTGAAATATAAGAGCACATAGTCTCCTTTTCTGTAAATACTAGTTGTCATGGAGCAAGAAAAAAAAAATCCATTCTACCTTCTATGAGTATTTGAGCTAAGAATATCACTGTCCTTATATCATGTGCTATACTTTTGTGACAGGTGTATTCTGTGGTATAAGAAGTCAAACAGGCAGGATAAAAAGAGACCAACTGTCTTTGACCAACATTGTCCTCCGTGTGCTCTAATGCTGTATGTTCACACACGTGACCATGTCTTCTCTGCAAAACAGCGCCTTTCGGTGTGTTTGTTCTACTCTGCTGAGGTGTTCAAGTCCCCAAAACGCTGTATTATGAGTTTTGAATAAATCTGTCATTTGGTAGACGCTGGCATTCCGGTAATTTCATGAGAATGGCGGGGAGAAAATATGGTTTGTGTTTGGCGTGTAGATGGTGCTTATGTCATTATGTTTGATAGAGAGCTGAGATGTGAAGGAATGAATGGATGCGTGTATCTTTATCTCCACAGCCTCTCATTTCCTTTCACTTTCCTCTGGTTCTTCATCTGTGCATGACTAACACACCGCTGCTACCACTTTCGGTCTCTGCTTGGTGCTCTTCGATGCCGACTGTCACTCATTCCGATAAAGACGCTCTGTGCCGACTCGTCTTACTACAAGGTGGGACAAAAACAAAGTGCAGATTGTTGAGTACTCTTCTGTTGTTGCTGTTGAAACAGGATCACAAAGGGAAACGGGGCTGCATGTAATCATCCCCGGCGAGAAGAAGATCCTGGTGGAGGATCCAAGTCGCAACGGGCAAAGTGCTGTTGAAGAAAAGTAAGATGAGAGAGAAATCTCTTTTACATTTGCTCTGAATCACAGCTTTAACAAAAGACAAAACCCAACAATGCCTGAAGCAAAATGGTTCCTACTGAAACTTACATAATAAAAGAAATTACATATGTATTATGTACATATGAATCACATTTTCTAAAACAACTGGTCACTGTATGTTGTTGGAAACATGACTCAAAAAGGAGTAAATGCATTTTTTAGGACTATTGTCATCTACAGATTAATATATATGTGGTACTCTAGTGAGACAGAAAGCAAGTACATCGTAAAGGCCTTTACACATTGGTGTAATAACAATTAGGAATTTGTACATCAGTAAAAATTTTTCAAACTGTTTTTACTTTCACTTTCACACAGAACATGAATGCAAATACTTTGCATCATTGTTTTTTAGGCGAATCATAATCACCTGAAACTGAGACTCGTGCCACTAGATCACACACCGGCCCTTTAATGAAGGAACGTCTCACTAACATTGTGGCTCATTGATGCGTTTTTAACAACAGGTCCATTACACAGAGGGATACGTTGTTTCAGGCTATGGCAACTCGTTCGGAGGGTCCATTAGTTGTTGGGTTTGCTGTTTTCATATCATCATTAGTGGGGAAACTAACTGCTTTTTGTTTTATGCTGCTCCTCTAAAAGCCAAAAGGAATGAGCTCACGTCTTTGCAAGTGTGCCTTAAAACAACACTCACATTCCCATATGTGCAGTTGATGTAATTGTTCCTCTCGTCCTTTTATCGGCTGGGAAGAAATGGGGCGGGACAAAATCCACAGCCCTTGTTCTGTAACTGATAGACTTAATAACCAGGCTTGTTGCACTGACCTGTACATGTTAATCACCTTAAAGGAGCCTGGTGGATGTGGTGTACGCCCTGAGGGATGAGGTTCAAGAGCTGAAACAGGTGAATGTTTATGATGAATGGTGTGATTTCTCTCATGCGGGACCATCAGGTGAATTTACCTGGTTGGATGACCAGTAATGTTTAAATGCATTTGTGGTGATCTCTTTGGGGAAATTGATGCTTTCCAATCTCTTGGCACATAAGAAGTCTGAACCATGATTTGTGCCGCCTCACAGGATAATAAGAAAATGAAGAGGTCACTGGAGGAGGAGCAGAGGGCACGGAAGGATCTGGAAAAGGTTGTGAGGCGGGTGTTAAAGAGCATGAATGACCCGACATGGGACGAGACAAACCTCTGAGGGTCTTGTGCATCATAGAAAGTGTGTGTGTGTGTGTGTGTGTGTGTGTGTGTGTGTGTGTGTGTGTGTGTGTGTGTGTGTGTGTGTGTGTGTGTGTGTGTGTGTGTGTGTGTGTGTGTGTGTGTGAGAGAAATGTACACAATCACGCATAATTTAAAGTTGGTTGTGTGAGTGAGGGGACCGGCAAATATGTGTTTGTTTGAGATGTGTGTGTGAGTGTGTGTGTTTGCTCTACAAGGAGTGTTGTCACCGGGCCTTCGGTGAAAAGACGGGAAGCGCTGCGACATGATGCTGCACTGGCTCGACCACCTCTTCCATCATCACATTCCAACGCCAAGCAAGCTGGCGAGGAGCTGCCACACTTCACCCTCAGTGTGTCCGTCGCTTTCGGCATCCACCGCCGGTGTCTTTGGCAGTGTTCAGCGTGGCTGGATGACAAGTGGAGAGAAGTCTCCCTCTGTTTACAATCATTTAACAGTCCGCTGTTCCAGTGGTACATTTATGGTACTTTAATGGTGTCTTAAACCTTTGCAAAGGTCTTGGGAGAAGTTGAGACGTGTACCATTGCATAACCTCCCTCATGTTATTTAATATATTTTTTTTTAATGAATTGACTTTTGGTTCCGTCTTTACCTGACACATGCTTGGCCTGTTTTTCAGCCCCAATTGAAGCCTGTGACAGGAAACTCATCTTTGAGTGTTTTTATTTTATTTTTTGTCCACTTCATTGTTTGACCACTTAGCGTTCTGATTTCCTTTTCTAGGGATTCTAGGGAATTGTACAGATATTGAAGTTGTACTGTATAATGTAAATACTGCTAAAATATGAGCCTTTGTCCTTTTTGGGAGAAATAAACGTATTCTTCAAAGAGTGTCTTTGAGTCGCTGCTAAATCTGATCCCCACACCACAAAGGAACAAGGAAACTGCACTTTTTGTCTCTCAAGACAAACACACACAAACTACAATAACAACCAGCCAAAGCAGGGCACTGCCCTTGGCCCTCAGACCAGAAATTAGATATATTAGTATTCTGTATTAAAATCTGGTTTCAAAATGTATTTTAGTTGTAATTGTGCTCGTGCGGAGCTAATATGGTCGCTCTAAACCTTTTTGGCTTCCAAAATGACATAAGGGTCAACGGTGAAGTTTTAGTTTATGATTTTTATGATGATATATATAATTTTTTTAACATAAAAACAAAAGAATTTCCAATGTTATGCCTGTAATTCATAGATTTTGATTTCCCAAAAAGGAAATTAAATGGATATAGAACATAGCATATTTTTTCCTTCTCATCACCTTCAAAACATGTCTTAATATTTAATGTACACAGTATTATTATTATATTATTATTAGTATTGAATGTCTTTTTAGCTGGATATAAATGCACAACTTTAAAGAAAGCTTCTTTACTACTAAGTCGGAAAACATTGTCCCCAACTAGACACATTTCTACATAAAGTAGAGCCAAATAATAATAATCCTCCTGGGTTACAGGCCGAATGAAATTCCTAATATATTTATTTATCTGGTAATACAGCAGGTAGGAAACCAGGCAAGTAGAGCGAGTCCTTCAATTTCTTTTTTTCTCTCTAGTATCTGAACAGAATGTTTGGTTTTGTGCAGCAGGTTGTGAACTGGCCGCGACTCCGCCCACACGCAATACACCGCTGCACCTTTCGCAAAAAAAAAAAAAAAAAAAAAAAAAAAAGGCGGGCTGTTCAAACTATTTCTGTTCGCCATGTTGACACGTCGCTGTTTGCTAGTACTCGTTCAAACTGCTGCGTCTGCACAAGAAGCATTTACGCTAGCCTGCTAACAGCTGTAATCTGTTTCTGGTCTCCCTTAACTTTAAAACTGTACTTCTCTTTTAACACACATGGACATTTAGCAGCACCTACAACGACTCCGCTGGGATTCACCGAGGACCGAGCCAGGTATGAGCTGCTTGTGCAAACGGGATAGTGGAGATGTTCTGTGCAGTTGGTGTTTGTGTCAAAACGGTGCATTTAGTGTGCTGCTGAGCCTTTGTTTTCACACTGATGGTCACTTGCTGTTTCTTTTCCACACTGCAACTCAATAAGCTGTTAAAGGCTGACTAGCGATAGCAATGAATGCTCTGACAAAAAAATGGCAGAAACAAGTTAACTGCCTCAGTGGCGGAGCTGTGAAAAGCCTGTCCATCCATAAAAGGCCTGCCTGTCAGTTACTTTCTTCCCGCGGGCACTCCGATCTTGAGCACTCGTTGGGGCGCGCGAGACCCGTCTCAATGCTAATAGGCAGGCAGGCGCAGTAGCTACAGCTAGCAAGCGTTACACAACCAAACTAAAAGGACAAAAACCAAGAGGAAGAGCTGCAGAAAGTCCGATAAAGTGCCAACGCACTTTCAGACGGCATGACCAAAAAGAGGTCGGACACAGTCAGCGGTGAAAACCAGAGTAAACAACGGTGTGGCTTTTCAACGATGGAATGGGCTAACAAGTGACACCATGGTGGCATTATTTCTTATGGACAGGTAAATGATCTGCTTTGCTTTGGGTGAAATGTAATTTATGTATGTGTTAGCCAACACCAAGTTAGCTAGGAGACTCTGTAAGTTAGCTAACGTTATGTTGCATGTAATCTTAAGCTAAAGCTACCTGTTTGATATTTATGTGAACTATTTTAGCTTTGGAAGGGACCTAGCATTACGTTAGCTTGTATGTAATCTAACTGACCGTACCTGTGTGCATTGTAGTTGTGAGATAATGTAGTTATTGAATTTATCTTGTCTTTGAAAGGACTGTTTTACAAAAGCATTGATGTAGCTTAGTGTCGGAGTCTCCCTGTGATAGATGAGTACTGGATTCGGAGAATGTATTTGACTGTTATCTTATTCATATATTCATCTTTCTTTCGTGTAGCTCATTTTCTGAAAGATGATGCAGTATGTTGTGTTACAAGTCCTATCATTTTAGGTAATAAACTTGTTAATACAGTGACATTGTTTTGTTTTTGTAATGAGAATAAAAAGCATGTTGGAGATTTACTGTAAATGGCATTTCATATGAAAATGTAAGGTGCTGTGCAATGTAAGGTAATATGAACATTTCACTAAGGTTGACCTCCTTTCTCTTATGCCAAGTACAGCAGGTTGTACACCAAGAAGGTTAGGGCGTAGAGGTTCTACACACTGAAGGTGGACAAGGACTACAATTGTATAACAGGTCTGCAGCGCTATCCTGCAGCAAAGGTTGTCTGCTATGATGGGGATGCCACGGACCAGAGCAATGAGGCCAGCCAATCCCCGGCAACATGGGGTTCTGTCAGGTAGGTGCAAAATGTTATAAATGTTTGTCACTGCATAAAATACTGACAGATATTGTAGTGTTGTCAGTCTTTGACAGTAATGTGGCCGCGCTGAAGAAGTTGCATGCCTTCAGATCAAACTTATAACATATACACATGTTCTGTGTTCGCATTATAAATCTGCTGCACTAGGTGAGCTGGCTGAATTCTAAACATGTAAATGACACATTTTGACATAATTGGAAAAAGTGCAGAAAATAGGCTTGCAAGGCAATGATATTGATTGCATGTTGTCGTTGACCTAACAAAAAATCATGCATTGTGTGTGTGTTTTGTGTGTGCATACAACACTTTCTTTTTGAAATGAGCGGCCTATTGAAATCCATTGTGTATGCTGATATTCGGGGGGGGGGGGGGGGGGGCATGATCCCATTGTGCTGCTGTTGGATGAATAAGCACAGATGTCAACCTTTTCACTGTGACTCTCACCTTGTCCACTCATTTGTAATATAAACAGTTGCCTTTTGTTTCTCGTGGAATATTACTTCATCGGAAACAAAGGCGCAATTCCCATTCATCCTGTGAAGCAGATCTTTGGCAGATAAAGCCAGGCCGGCGCTGCGGTGCTGTGACCTTGTTGGCCTGACTCGCTCTCTCTCTCTCTCTCTCTCTCTCTCTCTCTCTCTCTCTCTCTCTCTCTCTCTGCGCTGAAAAGTTTACCTGGGTTCCTGATGTTACCTCTTTCCCACATGGAGGCACGTATAACTGCACATTGCAGCAAGACTCCAACTTCTTCCTTTTCCGTCTCCTCCCACTTTGCCGCGCCAAATGGCGTTCTTCCTCTTCCTGTCAAGTGTCTGATTGGAGAGAAACTTGTGAATTGAAGAGGCAGACGTGTATTATCAGAGCGCTGACCTTCCCCCAGCCCCTCTTCACTCTCCCTGCCTCTTTCTTCGTAAACCAGGATGGAGTGACAGCTTGTCACTGTGCGTGCTCCACAATGCGGCTCAGACTCCCCGACAATTGTGGAGCTTGAGAAAAAGCATCAAGGTCTTCCTCTCTCTTTCGTTCACTCTTTTCTCTCTCTTTTCAAAGCAGAGAATCAATCAGCTGTACACACACACACACACACATACGACTCACTTCTTTTCCCTTCCATCTAACTATTCAGCAGCCAGTGATCATTTAGACTTGACATGTATTGTGAAAAACTGAGCTGCTCTGCCTCTTCTTCTTTTCTTTCACTCCCTTTCTCTTTCAACTGTCTGTCATTAATGTCCAGGTCTTACAATATACGAACAGAGGAGAAGAAGAAAGCGAAGAGTGAGGGATGAATTGATGGATGGGAGGATAAGCACTCAGTGTCCTTTCTTTAAAGATTTGTTATTGTACAGTACTGTCTCCCAGTCATTTTTGGTTGGTGTTTCAGTCTGAAAGCCCGTCCACGTGCTCTTTTGTATGGGAAAGCAATAAGGCCCCATTCAATGAAGCTGAATGGACCTGCCATCCTTAGGGGCTGAGGCCTGAGGACTCCTATTCTTTAGCCCCCAATCTAATTGGAGCTGAAATGAAATGGAGGTTTCTTATGAAAATAGGCTTTGTTTGGCCGCAAGGCTGGTAATTCATAAACAATAAGCAGGGCCCCATTGTGTAGATAATAATATATTCATGCTGCTGGAGATGGGGCGAAGGCAAAGCGAAGGCTGAGGATATATAAGGAGGATAGGCAGAGACAGGGATGGAGAGTGGAGGGATAGGAGGAAGGGGAGGAGGAAGACTAGGGGCTAATAGCAAACAGTGGGTCAGAGAAAATTGGTAATGGTTGCGTAGAGGCAGAGGACTTATTAGAGGAAGTGAAAGGACTAAAAGTGGGTAGGAGTGAAAACTGAGTGGGCGTTGGGGGGCGAAAATGGCGGCGAGTAGGAGAGATAGACGAGATAAGAATGAGGCGAGGAAGGCGGGAGACCGGGAATTGGAGTACCTCTAAGCCTACAGGTGACTGGTTTGGCAGCAGTGGGGGGAGAAGGCAAGTGAGTGAGAGTTTTTTAAAAATGGAATAGGTTGCACAGTGCAAATCTGTGTGGATTTGAGAGCAGTGGAGCTGATGGAGTGGATTGGTCAAGTGCAGAGAAAAGGAAGCAGGTGGGGATAGGGTTTGGGTTGGAGAGGGGGGGGGGTGTGAGAGAGGAGACCAGCGTGTCTGTTATAAAACTGACAGGAAGGCTTTTACCGCCAGGAGACGCGATGGCTGGCTGAGAAAAACAGGTGAGCTTTCATGCCACTTTGATTCATCAGTTGGTCTCGACGATCTCTCACTGTTACCGTCTGTAATCGTACAGGTCAAAGTTGTTTCTGTGAGGTGATGCTCAGCAGTCAACACACTCGTGAAGAAGTGAGTTTCTCTGGACTAAAGTGCTGGACTGAAGTGCTCTGTGGAATGACGGACTGACCGAAGGGGACCCTGCTTCCTGTATCTTCTCTACTCAGCTGTTACATTTCATGTTACTGGCTTTTTTTTTCTCCATTTCATTGGACAGTGATTCTTACAAACTGTTGGACTGGAGACACCCATTCTTCTGGATGCTTCCTCTCTGGATGCGACCAATTTTTATCCTCCCCCACCCACCATTGGACAAAGTTTTATGACAGTGGGGGAAGATGATGTTGATGACATGTGTTCATAGTTTTACTGCCTAAAAGATAGATGTCTTAACTAATGGTGAGTAAAACTGAAATGGCACTTATTTGGGTGCACTTGAACTGAGTTTTTGTGTGTCTGTCTGTGTGTCTGGGGGAGTTTGCATGCTCCTGCACAAATGGTATGAAGGAAAATGCACAGTTCAAGTGCAATGTCAAGTGTCTGAAGTAATGTGCATAGTTTAGCAGTGGTCTAACAGTCCCCACTGATTATTTCTTGTGTAACAAGAAGTCCTTTTAACATTATGTGCCACTTCTTGGCAGAAAGGTATGGGATAACTGAAAATGGTGCTAAATAATCATAGTCTTACAGGAGTGTTAACTTATCACTTGGTATCCTCTTAGGAATGCATAACACATCGGTTATTTTGAGGTTGTAATCTATATGGGACTATTAAAAAAATATGGCTATACTCATGTAAGAAAAATCTGAAATGGTTATTGGACAAAAATAATTGTATCAGCCTTCTTTTGCTTGTCGTTAAATCAGTGTATTGGCCAAGATGTGGTGGTAAGTCTAAATGTGGGATGTCCACCTGGCAACTTGAGTTTTTAGGATGAGCCACTAGATGTCAGTATTTATCAACATTTGAGCCACAGTTGCAGCACCTTGAGCATTTCCAACATGAGGCCAAATTCTACATAAAGCTGAACATATGCCCTGCTATTCTCTTGGTGTGTGTGTGTGTGTGTGTGTGTGTGTGTGTGTGTGTGTGTGTGTGTGTGTGTGTGTGTGTGTGTGTGTGTGTGTGTGTGTGTGTGTTCATCTTAACAATGTGAAGATGTAAACTTGGTTGAATGCTCTGCTTTATCAGTGTTTTAGATATTTGAAATGATACATTCGCTGGCTTAATCTCAGCGGGCAGAATTGTCTTGAGTCGTTGAAAGATAAACAGAAATTGCCTTTTATGTTTTGGCCTTGGCTGAGACTGTAGAATTGAATATTTAATTGCATGTCACAGTAAAGGGTAGGCATTAACTCTTAATCATATAGTTACTCCTACCGCGAGATGGCAATCGCACATAATGGAAATCCCCTCAGCTTTGTGTGTGTGTGTGTGTGGGGGGGGGGGCATGGAAGGGGCTTGGTGTGTATTCTCTCCACATGTATGCTTCTGCACATACCTAGACAGTCTTGCATTGGTGTTTTGGATTTGTTTGCCTTCGTCCTTGGTGTGTCTTTTCATTAACCTACAGTATTTAGTGAGCATCTATGCGAGCGTAGCTGGATGTTTCCCTGCTGGAGGTCCTTGTTTGTTTTGTTTATTTGCATGCAGCAAAGTGGTTGCTGGCGGTGCTGGTCACTACAAGTGGCTGGCATTCGGAGCCTGGTAATCAGGCTGCGGGCAAACTGGGTGGCAGCGCTCCGAATGGTTTGCTGGAGATTATCCCAAAATTATCCATGAATTATCCCCAGAATTACGCCATTCCAGTCAGGCCTTGTCCATTGATGGGACTGGGAAGAGGGAGAGTGTTGGACAGAGAAGTGTATGTGTGTTTGCACACGTTGTCAGGGGGAGATTTGGATGGAGTTGGTGTCTGTGTCATGGAGCGTGTATTTCTGTGTGTGTGTGCTCTGTAATGGCTCTGGCAGTGTTGGTACATTGGGGTAATGGAGCATGTTAATCCACATCAAACAGCTATTAGCAGCAGATTTTACTCATAGAAGTCACTAGTTACGGTATGCGGATGGATACGAAATTAACATACGTCTAGCAAACTGTGTACTTTTTTTTCCTTCTTTTTTTTTTTACATTTGTTTTACGTTTTTGTTACTCATTACCAGTGCTTTATTTTTCCAATCGGCATCTTTTGTTGCAACACAAATATGGAGTCTAGCCTTGTATCTAAACTATCCCTAAAATCTGCAAGGAGCTGCTGTGTAAATGTGCACGGCAACATTTTCACAAGCGATATTTATTCCCAGAACCACATGCCATTTGGAGCATTGTATTAAATTCATTTCTGTGTGGCTGCTGTCACTGCACATCGTGCTGTCATTATAGTCTCGTGGATAGGAGGGACTGGGTACCTGCTTGTGTGTGGCTGCTGGAGCCCCAGGAGGATGAATGGTGCTGGTGAACCTCTCTGCGATAAGTGTTCGGTAAACGGGTCAGCAGATTGTCCTCCGAGGCTCAATCTGAGCTATTTTCCCTGACTGAGAACACAAATTATCCTTCGTATTCATCCCATAAACAGACCACCAGTGGTGCAGACTCCACATAGTTTGTTGTGGCTATTTGTGTGCTCAATCACCCTGTTTGCTTGTGCTTTGGCTGAACACAGGGTCGCTTGTAGATGTGAACCACAGTATGGGATAAAACATGCATTTTTCCACCGATTCAACAACAAAGTCCAAATGTAGCAACTGTTGAACAGATGAACGCAACTATTGAAGATGAGAAAACAATTACATGTAGAGCAGGAGCAAGTGGAGCATCGCAATGAAACACACACAAGCAGTGAAGAAAGGGAAAACAGAGAGAGGCGAAGGGGAAAGAGAGGGAGAGGCCAAGGTGGTGAAAGGTTAAGTTTTTTTTTTTTTTTTGGATGCTGTACTTCCTGCAGGGCCTTGTTCCTTGACCCGCTGCTTAGGGGAGGGGGGTAAAAAAAGAGGGAGGGGCGGGAGGGAAGAGGTGGGGAGAAAAGGCTAAAGCTGCATGTGAGGTTGCAAGGTGAGAGCTAAAATGGGAGGAGTTTTTGCCTCTGGCTGATGGGGAACAATTGGACACACAAGGAGGCATGCACACACACTTGAACTAGAATCAAAAATGGACATTCTCACACACACACACACACACACACACACACACACACACATCCAGTCCCAGCGGGCTATGAACTTCACTGCAGTTGTTGCCATGGCGATACACTGAGTTGGTGACCCCCCGACTCCATTTTTCCTGCCGCTTGGCTATTGAAAGAGATGATTGACAAGTGTCCAAATGTCAGCCGACCCTGCCGGCCGCACAGGTGTGTGTGTATGGGGTGGTGGGTATTTTATGTTACTTGCTCACAGAAAAGGTGTGTTTGTGGTTACAAATGTACATGCATTGGGTGTCTTTTAAAGCTGAACAAGTACTCGCATATAGTACTTAAAAATGGCAATCTCAATAAATTGTGTCTACCCCGACGCTATGAATAAGTAAAAAAAATATCACCATAGAACACGCATACTGTAGATGCCGTATTAATACACACGTACCTGCACAAAGACAGCTTCCAAATTAAGCCCCTTTTGAATTCAACACAGGATCGTATATTTGGTTTGTCTTTTGAGCTGCGCTGATAACCCATTCAGTGAAAAAAACCTGGATTGGTTGGTGGCTGCTATTGAGTTTTTAGTGTTTAGTGCTCCGCTGTGCTGTGTGCATGTTTGTGTGTGTGTGCGCAGTCCTGATGGACTGGATCTGCATAATTCCACTTATTCCTACATCCAATGTGATCAACAGTAGTTTGCATGGGGCGCTGAGTCTTACACAACCAGCTCCACGTTGTCTGCAAGGCTTTTGCTTATTCCTGTATATTTTTGTCCACCTTTTACCTCTGGTTTTTGTATCCTCTCTCCTTTTCTCACTGTCTCATTGTCCACAGGCTTAAAGGGATCGGCCTTATCTTGATCACCCACAGCAACACATTAACCTCTCCTCTCTTATCTCTACACTGGTCATTAGTGCCAAACCCTTAATGTCCTATTGACAAGGGCCACCAAACTCTGCGTGCGTGTTTGTGTGTGTGCATGCGTTGAGTTATCGTAGGTGACAAGCGGTTGAGATCTGCTGAGTTGGTGATCTGAGCCGATTTTGTGTGTGTGTTTGTGTGTGTGTGTGTGTGTGTGTGTGTGTGTGTGTGTGTGTGATAGCAAGAGAGAGTGAGAGAAGAAATTGCTGTAATATTTCTTCGGAATGTATTTGGATTATGAAATTGAATGAGTGATATTGATGTTTCTGATTTATTAACTCGATAAAATTTGTATATTTAAAAAGAAAAAGATCTGAATTAAACTTCCGCCCTTCCCACCTGAATACTTTGCAGGGAGATCAAAAGCTAGTCATCACATTTTGCTATGAGACCGTTTAGAAAGTGTTGAGGGATAATAAAATGTGCTTCCTGTCTCTAATGTGGCAGTTGAATGGGTTTTACTCTATTTGCTGCTGATGGAACATTACACTTCAGCTCAGTCAAACAGCTGTCAACAGCGCGTGTATCGCAAATTAAATCAATTTAATGATATTATGTCTTGACGCACAGTAATAAAATCACTTACAGCAGTAATATTAGCACCTGCTCTAAACACTCATACAGCCAAGGGTTTTTGAAATAGAAATATAAGTAAAAACAACAAACTATGTCCTCACATAAATCAATTAAATCATTTTTTTAGTCTCTTCAGGGTTGCAGGTGCTACAATCATTGTTATTTTAAATAAAGAAATGAAACAAAAAAACAATGCTGAATTGCATATGTTGGTATCTCTTGTGCAGACGTATCATTAAAACCCATTCACTCTGACTACTCATGACACGTTTCTCATAGAGAGATGTAGGCATTTGGTTTTGAGTTAAAAATGTGTGCCACTGTTTGTCTCTAAATGCAGTACTTATCTGTCTGTCTCTGTCTGTTTTCTGTCTCTGCTCCTGGCCCCATGTGTTAGCAGGACCGACAATCTAACAGGTTAAAAGAATAATTGCAACTCTATTTACCCCAAACAGCCTCTCTTCTGCACATAATTACATCCACACACACACACGCACACACTCACACACACAATATCACACACTGAGGCACACTCGGAGAGAGAGGGAGAGTCCCTGCACTAATATTTAGGTAGTAACCATCATGTGTTTGAGTGAACCCTCCTCTTGTCCTCCTCTTCAACGCAAAGCGCTGTTAACCAGTGGCACTCACTGAGAGAGGAATACATCCCGCATTGACTGCACTCACCGTGGTGTGTGTGTGTGTAAGTGCGTGCGTGTGTGTACTCTATGAGATAGATTGAGAGATGTGTATGTGAAAATGTTTTGACAATACCATCCTCAAAGGAGGGAGGTGGGGGGGGGGGATCTATAGCGAGTACTATATGCAAATACTAAATTATAGGACTGCAACTGCTACTGCTGCAATTATTTCATTACTGATTACTCTTTTGACATTTTTAGTTGACTGATTAATCTATAATATGTCAGAAAAATGATGGCTCCATTTCCCTAAGCTACTTGGTTGTTTAATTTATTCACTTAACAATTCTATAAAACCAAAAAATCAGCTGTAACCACGTAATTTTTATACTTGAAAAATGACCTGATGAATGGATTGATGTATTGTCAAAATGATTACTCTGATTAAATTATTTTAAACAATATATATGTTAAGTTATAATATTAACTGGCTGGTTGGGATCAGTTATAATTATCATGCCAGTGCTTCATAGAATGGAATCAGCCTAATATGTGATTAATGTTGCTAATTCAAGTTTTATGAAGCTCACTTTTGCTCCAATATTCAGAATCAGCTTTATTGGCCAAACATAATTACACAAACAATGATTGACTGGTTTCCAGTGGCTGTCATTGTACTTGTACATGTTAACATGGGTACACGTCAACATGCAGATAAAACAAGGACAATAAACCTGAACAAAGATTAAACGCATAACTATTATGTTTAGAAACGTAGCTGAGAAGCTGTATATAAATAAAAATGGAAAATACTTTATATCTACGATGGTCAACAAGAGTGCGGTAATTATTTTGTCTTGGTAATGCAATAGTTATGTACAGTACATGCAAGTATACATATTTATAGACAATATATACAGTTAACTTCAATTTACATGAATAATATGTAAATGTTAATGCACAATAATATATATTCCTATAATTTGTACGTTCCGTGGATGATTTTTAATGGGATGGATGGATGGATGGACAGATAGATAGATAGATAGATAGATAGATAGATACTTTATTGATCTCAAGGGAAATTTCATGATATAATAATTTAAATAATAGAAAAAACATCTTCTTCAACTGCTTATCCGTTGTCGGGTCGTGGGTAGAACAAAATTAACCTAATATTTAGACTCCAGTCTCTGTATCCAGTCTTCAGGTGTGTGGTTTCAGCTCGCTTATGCAGTCCCTGTCCTCGAACAGTGGTGGCGCTGCTGCTGCATTGTGATTAATGGCCGCCTTATGGCTATACTGTGGATCCACTCACGGCCTGGCATTACATTAGGGGACATTATCTAAGTACTCAACAAAGTGAAATTGAATTTAGGGCTCCGTCTCCAGCTACCACACCCCCCACACCCCCCTTCTGCTAGTTTAACTGGCCCGCTCTAGGATCCCATTCTCTCCTTATTGTGAGAGCGAGTGGAGCAGGATCCTCTGCTCCTCATCCACTCTCAAATTGAATCAGTCTCAATTTGACCTTTTTATGTACCAGAATCTGCTACAGATGTACAGTATGTGCATTCAAGCAACGTTTGACACGTGTGTGCGTGCGCCCACATGTGCCCCCGTGTCAGCTCGCGTTGCTCACAGTGAAGTGGGAAACAGCATCTCCCTATTTGCCGCAGAATAGACCAATTAGTGTTTAGCAACAGAGCAGGAACCCGTGTGAATGTGTCATTGATTAGCAGGATTTGGCTAATCATCACATCTCATAAACTCACCCGCTAATGTCAGCTGGATCTCCTACAGTACGCCTCCTTCTCCTCGCTCAATCCATCCCTCCATCTCCTCTCCTCCTTTTCAGCTCCCTCTTCCCGTCTGTCTTTCCGCACTTGTCTTTTGGCCCATCTGTCTCCGTCTGTCTTCCTCTCTCCCTTCCTTCCTCTGTTTTGCTCAACTCTTCTCAATTTTTTCCTTCCTCTCTTCTTGTTTCTTCTCCTTTTTTTTAATCTCTCCCCAACACTGTTGGTTCACAGTGGAAGGAGCTGAGCAGATGCTGACTTTCCTCCTCGTGCATCAAGAAAGGAGAACAAGAGTCTGCATCGCTGTTGATCTATGAAGGCAATTTGTACTTTTTTCATTTTAATTGTCCACTCTGCAGTTATTTTTTACTGTTTCACTGTACTTTTCACCAATGGTGGGGAAAGAAAAAAACGGCATTTCATGTTCATCTTCAGCAGGAGAATGAAAATCCCTTACACAATCGCTATTAGCCATCCACAACTATGTTTGATGTTTGAAAAACCTTGTTTCATTGAATTCTCTCATTTAAAGTCAAAACAATTACAAAAGACATGAAGTCTGAAGTGGCTTATCCTAAATCTGAAATACATTTTAAGACCTTGGCTTCAGATGCAACTAGGCAAACAAAACATTAAGCTTCTTGTTCCGATATGCTTATTGTCCAATAAACAAGTTTCATGGGCAAAATTTTATTTTTTTAATGTATTGTTGTTGTTTTTTTATTCAGTTAACAAAATGCCAATTGCTTTAAGAATATTTTAATTATTAGTATATTATAGGGCTGCAAATAACTATTATTTCTATTAACTAACCTGAAGATTATTTTCTTGATTAATTGATTAATGTTTTAAAGGTCAGGAAAAAAGGGGTCAATACCTCTTATACTTTCTTTAAGCCCAAGACATTGTTGCATTCAACCTAAAAATATTCAGTTAACTGTCACATTAGAAAGAATACTCACAATTTAGAACCTTAAACAATTAATCAATTTTTGAGTTTATATTGATCCACTAATTGTTTCAGTATATTACCTTGTTGTTTGTTAAATAGCATGAATATATCAGTTGGAAAAGAAACCTTTACCGTTACTGAAGATTGGATTATGATAGTCATCACGGTGTCATTGTTTGAATTTTAACTGGATTTGATAAATTGTTTTATTTTAACTTGAGCTTGTTTTTAGATAAATCTTCAAGTACACTTGAATCTAACCAACTACTTGTAAGTTAGCTCAGCTGTGATCCGGACAGGAGGACGTTTCCTTGATTCATTTCATCTCTCCGCTTTCAAAAATGAAATTAGTGGTTTTGGGGCTTTGCATGTTGTGTAATAGGTATTAGTTATCATATTAATTAGCATTTGTTTGACACAGTATGGTGGCCAGCTGGGAGCATGAAGGAGGACATGTAGTGTGTGTGTGTGTGTGTGTGTGTTGTGTGTGTCTGTGTGTGTGTGTGTGTGTCTGTGTGTGTGTGTGTGTGTGTGTGTATGTGTGTGAGGTTGCAGCGGGGAAACTCACAGCGTTTGATTTGTTGTGTTGCTAATGTGACACTGATTATACAGGTCAGAGTAAAACAAAGCATGAGATGCTTCAATGCTAATACAGACGCTGTGATAACAGGGTTGTCATCACACACACACACACACACACACACTCTCAAACGCAGATAGATAAACCTATGTGAACGTATACACATGTACATATATATATACACATCTACATCTACGCATTCCTCGTGTCCTTGTGAAACACATGCAAACACGCTCATGACAAACACATTTGGAGGTCATGGAAAAAAAGCCTCACAATGACTTAAAAAAACCCACACTGAGCTTTTGTTTGTGTGTGTGTATGTGTGTGTGTGTGTTGTTTTTTGTAAGAGGTAGACTGTTGCCATGGAGAGAAGAGGTTAGTGAATTTGACCTATGCGATCATGCTTGCTTTGGTCCCGAAGCTGTAATTTCAAATGAGAGGGAAAAAAATGTGTTTCTCAATGAATTGATTTATCCCGATGTTTATGAGTAGATAAGTACAGTGATGCTTAGATGGAGGGTTATTTTCATGGGGTGACTCTTTTGTGTTTATCTAGGCCACTGTTGATGTAGGGAGTACTGTAGCTCTTTTTCTTTCTTTGTGTTTGTGCGCGTGGCTTCTCTGTAAGCTGTACGTGTGTGTGTGTGTGTGTCACTTGCCAGTATCCACCGCAAGTACAGCAAATGCATGAGAGACATTGTGATTTATGAAGAGAGGTGCGTGATCAGACTGCCCTGTACACTAAATCACACAGTGTATTTGTTCTGATTGAGTCACCGAATAACCGGGTCTTTCGATTTAAACTGAGCCAGTTTTGTGGCTTTGGTTCCAGCTCACACTACTAGAAGAAAATAAAATGCATCTGTTTGTTACCTGCGGCATCAGCCAGCTTTACATAATTCGACACGATTAATACATTGTGTCAAACAGAACGGAGTATACGTGTATTTGTGTGTGTAACATATGGGAGACGACGACAGAAAATACAGAGCCAAGATACGGTCGTCTGTCTGGCTTTTGGGGTAATTTGCTGGGGCGGGCGTGAATGTTGGTCGAGATGGGCGGAGACGTGTCAATCATGTGTTTGACAGGGCCTTGTATGGGTTGTCATGTTGCCCAGCAGCCGAGGCAGAGGAGCCACGAACCCGGGGGCCACGTCAGGGGTCACTGTCTGCCCTAAACGGTCCCTTCGACAGCACAGGGTGCAGATAGGCGGAGGCGTTGCACCGAGGAGGTCAGCCCAGGGGTGATTCAATTCTCTGTGTTTGGGCGTCAGGAGATTGTGTGCTCACCTCTGTCAACCCCACTCGCATACAGGTCAGCAAAAATAAGATGGGAGACCCACAACAGCGACGTGATGGAGAGTAGAACCTGTATGTGTGTGTGTTTGTGTGTATAATCCACCAAACAAGTTTGTCCTGTCGTCTGCACAGGAAATGTACTGGACACCAATGTGCCTCTTAGTTCTCAGTTGACCCTTAAAGGCCCCAGTGGGAATATTGAGGGGGTGACTTTGCTTCTGCAGCCTGAGAGACTTCCATATTCATTGTTTCCTTTTTCCTCCCTTCATATACCTGTTATCTTGCTCTCATTGTCTGTCCGTGCTTCTCTTGCTTTTTTTTTTTCTCTCGATTTGCCTTTCAACTTTCCTCCCCAGGGACACTTCTCACCTTACTCCTATATGCCGCGGATGTTTACACAGGTTAGTGTGAGGTGCTCCTGTAGGGTATGTTACAAATCAATGACTTGCTAATACTTTCAGCGATGTCGGGAAAAGTGTGGACCGTGCAGGTGAAGCTCTGAAGCTCATCAAATATGTTGCACCTGCGAAAAGACGTAGAAGCATATTTAAGTCCTTCAACCCGGAATATTATGAGCAGAATATGACTTACACAAAACGAGTGTGCGTGTTACATCACATCTCTTCTTATGGTCTGTGTGTGCGTGCATGCATGTGCATGTGCATGGGTGTGGGTGTGGGTGGGTGTGTTTTGGGAGAACTACCATCTGGTAGTGAAGGCCGGTAGACCGTTGAAGCTGTGTTGGCCTAGCCTTGTCAGTGGCAGCTGTGTGCATGTGTGTGTGTTTGTCTGTTGCACGTGTATGCAAATGTGTGCACAACACACACACTGTGTGTGCGCAACACTCACATGTGCACACTAATTAAGACTGTCATGGGTGTCACAGTATGATCAGACCAGCAACGGTCATCATGTGTTGACACGTCTAGTTTCCGACCAGCTGATCCGTCCCTCGCTCACCTCTGACTGACTTGACAGTGAAAGCTAAGGAGCGAACAAGATATGTGTTGGGTTCAGTTTTTCTGATTTAATTTCTGGCTGTGACTAAAAATAGTTGAGATTAGGATATTTCCTCGATTTAATGAGTTCATCATCTGGTCTCTAAAATGTAATAGTGACACGGGTCCAACCTTGACCTATTAGTCAAAAGTAAGATGTTCCTTTTACTATCACATAAGGCAAAGAAAAACAACAAATATTCACAGTTCTAAAGCTGTAATTAAAGAATGTTGGGCATTTTTGCTTGAGAAAATTACAATTACAATGAATCAATTATCAGAATAACTGATTCATTTTTAATATTTGATGGCACAACCCAGATCACAGATTTGGTCTTTGAGTAGTCATTAAAGCTGAAAGAATAAGTTGAATAATTTGGTTGATTGATTTTGATTCTGTATTAAGCAGCAAGTCATTTTTGAATCAAGAAAATGTTTTTTTTATGTCACTGTAAGTGGAAGATCTTTGAGTTTTGGACTGCTGGTTGGAAAAAAAACATTTTTCAACGTCTGGCAATTTGTGCGCGAGGAAATAATGAGTTGGCTGCAGCCCTAGTTTCCCCCATTACATGAAGAACTGGATAATACGACTGATTGTGTGAGCACAAATTGGATGTGTCCAGTAGGAAAAGTTGCATATTCTCAGCATGAGTTTGAAAGTAAATACTCTAAATAAATCATCTATCCACTTCGATCACCTCTTACTTTCGATTGCACAGTTGTCAGTCGAGCATCCTTCACATGAAGAAGAAAAGACGATGGATTTCAACAGTATGTTAATGCAGTCATTTTTATTTATTTTTTTACAATCATCAACTTTTCAAATCTATCTGAACTTGCTAAGTGTCTTGTCCCCTATTCGTCCCCTTCATCTCCACTTGTTCATTCTACCCCTCCTTTGCTTCCCCCTCACTCCAATCCCAAGGGCAAGCCAAAAGCTGACAGCTTTGTTGGTGTTCTCCACTAAGTGATTTTTAATCAACTGGTCTGCATGAGTCCTCCCAAGGGCCAGAGCAGCAGAGGCTGTGAGAGATTGAGCTAAGGGCCGCTGGATGCCTGGCAAGAGATAGTGGAGGTGAGAAGAGCAGCAGACTACGTCCGCTGTAAGCCGGCTAATTTTGAAAAGGCTATTTATGTGTCAAAAAGATTATTATTATTATTATCTGGTCCATACTGTAATAACAAAATGGCTAATTCTCTTCCTTTTTATTTGACGGCACACAACAAAACTGCTGTCTGTGATCGACACTGTTGTGTCATACAGCCAAACTTATTATTTTACTGTTCTTCTTTTTTTCTTCTGCCCTCCAAACTCATTCAATAAAAGTTAAAAACAGCAGACTGGCCGTTAGGTTTTTACTAGAAATAATTGTGAAATTTTTAAAACAGCATTAGATAATACATTGAATAGTGATTATCAGAAGAAGATACCACTGAGTTAGACCACAGATATTGTAAAACTATGTTTATACAGTAGCAAGAAAATAGTAATAACATGCTCATGTCATAAAATATCAGTTTCTCACATTACAGTATTATATGTGCTGATACCAATGTATCTTGCTGCTTACTACATTATATAATGCCTTCTACATCACTGAGCAGTGGCTCACAGTTGATGCTGCTAACAGTGCTAGCAGTGCAAACAGCACACTATACAAATATAAGTTACAGCTGTTTTAATTTGGGTTTTTTGGCAGGCATTGTGAAATATCACAGAAGTAGCCTCATTATTATTCTTTCTTTCATTTATACTGTCTCTCATGAAGTAGATCCTTGAAGCCCTGGGATGAATGAACTCGATGGATAAAACACACCTTTTCTGCTTAAGTTGAACTCTTTTCAACACTTTGCCTCATATCTCACTGCCCAGGGCAAATTCACCCTTTAGTCGCACCCACTTGCATCTTCCCATTCACTCCATGCAATCTTGTGCTACCACTGAGGCTTATGTTCTTGTATTCCCCTCGTTCACAAGCAGCTGCCAATTTAATATGTATCCATTCTGTGTTCTGTGGCTTAGTCTGAATGTGAGGGCTGGGGAAAATGCTTTTTTTTCTTATTATTATTATGTCTTAGTGAGGACGTAAATAAAGTAGCGGGGTAGATAGCGGGTTGGTGCAGGCCTAGGACAAACAGGTGGTGCTTGAGAAAATTAGTATTGGATTTGATTTGTTTCTAGTGTTTTTTTTTTCATTATTGCAGTATTTTCTGTGGACAGGGCTGCAACTTTTTATTTTAGTTTGAAGTAAGATATTAGAATTATTTCAGGTTTATTTTGCAGACTTCAGGGTCATTCTGAACAGGATTACAATGACTGCGAACCACTGGGGGGAAATATTTTATGTGTGTATGTTTACATGAGGATATTTTCTGAGTGTTGTGACGTATTTTGAGGTGATTTTTTTCCATTTAGTTTTCTTGAAAAAGGGTGTACTGTGAAATAACATGGATGTATTCAGGGTAATTCTGAAGAGAACATTTCATAGAACACATGGCTAATAGTGATATGAAATGATAGATGATTATATCAACGTTACCACCCCCCCTGTCACAGTCACGAAAATGTCAGTTTAAAGTGTATTATATAGTGTATATACCCTGCCACTCAGCTGACATTTTAAACCACATGGTGCGATATGGCGGTGAAGGGAGTGCATGCTGATGGATTGTCGTCTGTTGGCTGTCAACGTGGAGGCGTTGAGTCTATGATGCTACTTATTAGCCGATGGGATTAGTCTACAGATTATTTATGTTGGTATTTATGTGGTAATCCACAGACAGAGCGGCGACGGATATCCTCACCTTATCAAAACATACAGCCATCGAATGCGTCTGCTTGCCACGGAGAGCAGACAGCAACATACAGCCCCCTCTCTCCATAGCTCCGTATCCTCGATAGCTTCAAAATGCAGAAAACACAAGTTGAGGGGATGTATAGCAATCATTTAATACTGGATCTGTTTCCCTGTATGTATTGCTTTATGGCTAACACGGTGTCATTTTAAAGCAGTTTAAGTTCAGGCTGAGTAGGCGTAAGTGCTCACAAATCCGTGCACCCTCTTTCTCAGCGTTTCTTTGAAACAAGTCAAACTTTTGCCTCTTCTTCATGACGAGAGAACCAGTTGCTCACAGTTGGACAGGCCTCAGGTAGAAATGAGAATTGTGACAACAGATCATGGTGGAGAACGCACTGAATGCATCCGACATCCCGTACACACACTCGCTCAGCTGTTTGCTATCCCGGGCGTCTGGTCTCGTTCCCTCTTTTCTGCTCTGCAGAAGCAGCTGCGGAGGAGCAGAGATAACTCTTAACTTTGTTTTGACACTTTTGATTAAGGACCATTGAAGGAACACCTGTATGGCGGGAGGGAACAATGCGCCGAGCCCGTAGAGAGATTGATTTTGTGCATTAGAGAAGCAGCCTTTGTCTAAAGCCACGAGGCCCTTTGTTATGCTAACCAGCCGTGGAAGATTTCCAATTCAATTTCACCTGAACGCTGGTCAGCAGCACGCTCCATTGTATGGCGTCCCTCGGGCCCCGGCAGCCCCCCCACCACCGCTGCCACCGCTGCCTCTCCCCTGTCGTCTCTCAAACTGCAATTTAGCCGCCGAGGAGGGTGTGTGTGAGTGTGTGTGTGTGTGTGTGTGTGTGTGTGTGTGTGTGTGTCTGTGGGGGGGGGGGGGGGGGGGGGGGGGTGAAGGCGACTGCGGCCTAGATTGACAGCCGACTGGATACTCTTGCCACAATATTCACTGCATCCCGTCCTTGTGTGTGCAGTGGGCCGCGGAGAGGATCACAGTGAAATGAGATGATATTAATTATCCTAATCCTGATAGCTCTCTCTGGAACTCTGCTTCCACTCATCAGTCTCAGGAGAGGACTTGGATGGTCAGACAGAGAGAATGTCAGGGAAATGAAAGCCGACAAATTCAGTAGAGAATACTCAACAAAAACACTGCTCACTGAATAAGGTAGATTTGCTGCTCTGTCTATCTTTCGCTTTTCTTTTCATGATTTTACGGTCGCTTAATTGTCCTTCTGTCTCCGATATTCCACTCTCATCTTGTAATTGAGAGTTCTTTTTTTGTTGTCATAATGAGTATCTTAATTTTGAAGAAAAACTGCAGGAATATAAATGTTAAATTGTATAGAAATACTAAATATCAGATTTCATTTTTAAATGCAGTTTCATTTCTCTTCGAACATGGTGGATATCAACTTCCAACTTTCTTCTACTTTGAGGAAGTATTCGCACACTCACACACAACCCTGCATGCACGCAGCATTTTGAAACTATTATTTATGCATTGCCAAATTTATTTTCTGATCAAACTGAAGGAAGAGCTTTTTTTTTTCTTTTTTTTTTTTAATTGAATATCACTGCGAAAAAGCCCATGGTAATTGAACCAGCGGGGAAAGGCAGGCAGCATGAATAGGCCTGTATTACACAGAGATTTGTATTAAGATCAAGTCTCGACAGTGATGAAATAACACAATGCTCGGCTGCAACCATTTACTCCGACACATGCATTAAGAGAAACTTCTTAACTCACTCATTATGCTTGATGATTGTATTATTTTATTTTTGGTGTCACACTCCAGTAGGCCAGATTTGATAACACGACTCTCAGAGCTTGCATTATTAATCATTAATTAGTTTTTTTCTCTTCTTCTTCATGAGAGAAGCTGCATGGTTTTGCTGAGTGAAATGCAACTTAAACAGTCTTTCGAGTCCTTTTTGAAGTTACACATCTGTGTGTAAGTGCACATGTACCTACGGACGCCGCCTGCTTTTTGTGTCTGTGTTCGAGTGCTCGTACACAGTGGGGAGTCTTGCTCTCCTGTGCAGAATTTCTTTGCATTACCATTCATATTTCGGCAATAGAACACAGTGTTTGTACATTATATTTTGCCGCGTTTAAAATTAATTGATTTGTCGTTTATCTGTGTTTTTGCATGGTTGTTTTTGATTCTGATAGTTCTTTGTTCCATAATGCAGCACATCAACACAAATGTGTGCACAGAAAGGGCCTAATCCTGGCCCGAAGTGGAGGTACAGTATATTTAGAGCGTTTTTGATTGTGCAGGTTGTTATTATTAAATTTGAGTGACGATCACGGTCGTTTGATCGCGAATCAATGCCTCGCTGTTCGTTGCGATGTGCTTGAGGGACGCGGGAGTGTAGAAATTGTTTCAACGGGGCATTTTTGTGTTTCTTGATCTTTGAGGGGCTCTTGTCTTCTCTCTTGAGCTCGCCCTGTAGCCTGATGAGACCCCTGCAGGCACCAAGCTCAGCCTCCCCACACTTACTCACTCACACCCTGAAACCACTGCACCAGACGACGTGATGTGAGGAGAATAGCTGTTTACCCCTTGTGCCTGAGGTATCAGTGCCAGCATAGAGTGGCACATCTTCCCCCTCCCACAGTTGCCCCCCCCCCCCTTCCCTCCCCACCTTCCCTTCAATAGGCTTGTGAAGTGTGAAGTATATTTTTGTTCTCGTGTTTTTACACCAATTTTAATTCCACAGCTGCATATCTGAGAAGCAGGATTTCCTTGGTTAGCTTCCCAGATTTTCTTTCTCTCCATCTTGCTATTTCCCTCCCTTATATCCTCCCTCTCCCTCACCCACCCCGACTCCTTCTCCTAGCCCTACAATCCCTAACCTCGGTCTGTCTGTCTTCCCTCCAACTCGCAACCCCCCCCCCCCCTTCCGTTGCCTGGGGGCTGATTATTTTAGTGGAAATACCGCCACCGTGTACCACTGCCAGATTCTGCCAGCCCAAGCCTCTGCCACCCCGCCCCTCCCTCCCCGCCCCCATACCCACATCCCTCCACTTAGAATAACCAATCTGATGATGTGACAGTTTCTTTCTCCCTGTAGAAAATCTGCCTCTAACCCTTTTTCTCTCCCTCTTGCATTTTGGATTCCAGCGTTGTTTGACATGTTATGGAAGGGTTTCAGCTTCCCACCTCCGCAATCCTTATTCTATCCCATGGAAGCGGTTGGCATGGGAATCTAATACTTGGCAAGGAGGGCACGGAAGGAGGTGGTGATAGAGGGGAGGGGGATGATTTAAAAAGAAATCTTTTTAAACACACTCCATTTCTGTGTAGTTTTTCTCGGTTAAATATCCTTTAGGAGTCTATTGAAACTTTGATTTCACTGTGGCTCTGTTTTCTGTTGCGCGACTTAACAAAGTGTGTGTGTGTGTGTGTGTGTGTGTGTGTGTGTGTGTATGTATATATATATATATATATATATATATATATATATATATATATATAAAGTGATTTGTTTCTACGTCTGAGTGCATGTGTCTATCTGTTTGTTTGTGTGTCATGTAACTATGCCAGTGGTCTTTGGTCCTTAGGTTGATGGTCATCAGTTGCCATGGCGCTAGCAAAAGGAGAAATCAGGTCTGGTTACCAAGCTTTGATGAGAGAGACCTGAGAGCTTCTTTCTTCATAACACCGAGACGGACCGTTGGAGTTGTAACTTGACTATATCCACTGGGTTGCAGACACGTAGCTGAGGCTACAATGCGCCTGAAGGTTCACCCTGATGCCAATCACACACTTACGCCAGATTCAAAATGCACCTTTTTAAAATTTCCCTTCGCCAGCCGATGTGATGGTGGTCATGAACTAATTTTTTGTCATCAGCTTCATTGTCATGCAATCATATAGTTAGAATTTGCCAATTATGACTCACTTATGTTGGTTTAAGGTATTTTAGGCACAGGGTAAGCCTGGAAGAGGTTAATCAACGCTCTCTTGTTATATTGTCTCAGTTAATATATTGCCCAAAAGTGCTCTCTCTCCCTCCCTCTCTCTCCCTCTCTGTCTGTTTTCCACAATGGCTCAGCCTTGGTGGGATCTGGCCGCCTACAGATAACTGCAGTCTTTGTGCAACCCATTCTAAGCAGATACATACTGTACCATTCAGGAAGGGTTAGGTTATTTATTTGTCCATTCTGATCATTTACATGCATTTCCATCACGTCCGTGAGCTGATATGTTTATTCAGTCACAAACCCGTGTGGTTTTTGCATACCACATAATGCACATAAAAGTGATCATGCAGAGTCTACGAATGTAAAGTAGTGGTAATTTAATCTGGTATCAATCAACATCTTATTGCATGTCCAATCTGCAAATGCAAATGGGGCCACATGCGTTGCATTGCGGGTCCGTATTAACATGTATGGCAGAGGAGATGGGTGTAGATAGCCCCGTCAACACTGAGTTTTTTAACAATGTGCGGTTTCTCTCGGCATGCAGAGCAGCCTGACGGCCCCCAGTGTGAGGCTGAGCAGGCAGAGCTGTCATTGTTTAACGCCTCCCCTGATTAGTTTACTCTCGCCTGATTAGAAATTAATTAAAATGATGACACAGATCCCAGTAGAGGAGAAGGAGGAGGTGGAGGAAAATGAGGGATATGCGCTGAGGGGGGAGGAAGGGGAACGAGGTGAAAAGAGGGTTAGTGGTTTGTTGGTGACGTCCATTGGGAAGGGGTGATGTTAAGTCAGGGAGCTTTTAGCAGGAGAGTGTGCAGTGGGGAGGGGGGGGGGATTTGATGTGGAGTGTGTGGCAGGCGTGAGGGGTAAGTGTTTCGGGGCAGCGGGGGGGTAGCGTGCAGGGAGTGGTGCTCTGGCGGGGGACAAACATGGCTTAATGAGTGACTCTTGTCGCAATCAGAACATCGTTTCCTCATGAATTCTAATGAGCTGGATGTTGCAGAGGAGATCGGTTCACGCTCTAATTTATTCAATATATTTTGTGTATTCACCCTGTTTATTTAATAACAGGGACCGTGCACATTAATCAGCATCTCAGCCATCATCACATTAGTGCAAATATTCCACAGTGAGTTTTCTCTGTGTTCTGCCTGGGTCATGTCGCAGCTTCTCAGGACAACACTGCTGGCAACGTTGTGCCGCCGCTATCTGCTTCTTGGTTATTACATCTGTAGACATGGTGAGTGTTACCGTGCAAGTCAGAACAAAAGCTCTGAGTATTACATCGAGGCCTGATAACATCGCAGTTGAGCAAATATCACTGTTGTAAACATTTGAGTGTGAAGCTGAGGCTTACATGTCACCCATGGATGAGCCTGTAATTCTCTCTGCTAATAATTCTCCCCAGAGTCCCACCCGTTATACCACCGCAGCCTTATTTGTTGCGTTTTCCGCTACTCCCCCTTGTGTTTTGTCTCTGTTTATTATTGTCATGGTGAATGCTGGGCGAGATTTCCAAAGTTGATCCCTCTAAGCAACAACTTTTGATCTTAAACATCAATTTCTACTTTTTCTTTTACCTCGACCTTTTGCTCTCACCACACTCGTTTTGTCCATTGCGCTGCAGTGTCTTCTCTTTTCTCAGTCCCCCCCTTTGGCCTCTCTTACCCATGTCATAATGCAATCAAAGGGTTGAAAAAGGTAGCGCATGAGGCCATGGGTGTGAGTGTGTGTGCGAGGGGGGCCGTGTGTTGCAGAGACTAGTGGGTTTCCCATAGCAATGAGGGCCTGTGGTTCTCCTGGTAACCTAATTGGCATGTGTTTCCTGGCAGGTCTTATTGTGGCCTCTCCTAATCACTGTCCCCAGCCCTAACAAGAGCGACCTACAGTATTGCTGCTGCACTGAATGAGCATGTCTTTTGTTGTTTTATTTCTTTCTCCTCCTTCTTGTCTGTCCTCATCCCCCTCGTCCTAACAGAGGGACTCGTTGAGACGGCCTGATTACCACAGGCAGATCCTGAAAAGTGTGCATGTGCGTGTCTGTGTGCACACATGCATGCTTATATGAATGAGCCCCCCCCCCCCCCCCCTATAAAACCAGTTGGTTTATCGAGGCAGACTCCTGCCCAACTGAGCATGTAAACCCTAATTGGGAAATGCTTTAAATAATTTCTAATTAGTACAAGTGTGGTAATAATTGGCTGGGTAATCTGAGGATTAATTAGCTGTGTGTGTGTGTGTGTGTGTGTGTGAGCATGAGTGACTGTGAATGAGTGCATGCATGTGAGCTTGGTGAGCACGTGCGTGGGTCAGTGCGCGTGCATGTGTGTCTGTGCGCTCACGGACACACTAAGTCGGGCCTGGGCGAGCGGTTGAATAGACCCCAGGTTCTGCAGCTTGCTAATGGAATCCTGCCCACTCAAGGAGGTCTGTGGAGGAGGGAGGCCAAGACAGAAGCAGCTTTGTTGGCCAAGTTGTACTGTGGGTGGCCCCCCTGCCTGCAGACCCTCATTTGTATCACGGTGGGCATCCACCCCCTCTCTTATGACCTCCACCTTATTTAACAGCTAACCTCGCCTCCACCTCCCCTTCACCTCACCCAGCCGTCCCAGCTCCAGCCCCCCTCGTCGTGCACACTGCTCTCATCTTCTTTCTTTGGCTAAATGACACTTTTTATTTTCTTTGACCCAATATGCTCCCAAGCCCGGCTGCTGCTCCCCCTCTCCCCATTTTTACCTAGACGTATTCTTCTCTTACTTTCTGCTCTCCAGCCATGTTCACCCTCTTCTACCGACCTCCACATTTCCCTCTTCCCATCTTACTGTGGAGGAGAGGGCGGGCTAGTGCCGGGCTCTTGAGTTGTGTACTTCCACCTGGTCTACCCTCTAATTACTGCATCCTTTCTTTGAAAAAAGAAATGGAGAAAAAAAGAAGGAAATGAAGAGCAAAAAGAGTACAACCACTTGTCGCTCAAAGCACTGCTTTTATAACACTCCCCATTGTCTGGTTACAGGCCCATTTCTGTCTCAACTAGACTATGGCCCTGTTCAGACCTGGCTTTTACGTGCATTTTGGCTGATACAATCACAATCTATTTTTATTTTTTATTTAACTGTTATTTGGAGGAGAAGAAAGGGGAGAAAAATACAAAGAATTAGCAAAGTTGTTCAGTACCCGGAAGAGTACATCCATTGGTCAAATTCTTGGGATCGGTAGTATCTATCCATCTCTTTATTTATCTGTCTGGTCCTTAATCATGTTTTTACAATCTCCCGTTTTATGATGATCTAGTTTGAAGTGTCTTTGTAGCTCACACCAACATGAGGGTTCAATCATTTTAAAAGCACTTTGACCAAAATGGTGCAGGTTGGAAGAATAATATAATGTTTCCATGGACATGATAAGGAGGCAGTTTTTGCAATGTAGCCTTGTAAAAACAAATGTACCAATATTTCTCTCTGCAGTTGTATGCGAAGGACAAACAAACTGTCACACAGACTGCAATGCCCTGTGCAGAAACCCGTCTCAAGAGACAAATCCTCATGCAGCACGGTATACTGAATCTAACAAGAAGTTGAGCTTGCATGCTTACATAAAATATCAGCATTATCAGTTGTTGATAGAAGCGTCGCTTGAAGTATTTTTTTCCTTGCACCAAAAGAAAAACATTTCTTTCCATGATAGAAACCTCACTTCACCAAGACAAGAAAAGATATGATGTACACCATCAGCTGCCTTCTTTGACCTTGAGAAGCACATAATTTTGGAGCTTTTAGTGTGTTGGTTCCCATCTAGCATCACGCCCGGCTCGCATTGACTACGTGAGCGTTGAACTGCTGCGTCTCTCATGCAAGTCACATCCACACGATGTTGCCGCTTGCAGTCCTTCTTTCTACATAGTTTTCCCTTCATAATGGCCAGAATGTTTAATCTCTTTTCTTTATAAATGTCATTAATATTTCATTTAGACCAAAAAGTCTTCTCTGCTTAAATAAAGATAACATTTTTAATAATGGTATCATTGACCAAAAGCTTCTATGGATTCACTGGATCAGTAATGTATATTTTCAAAACATTTCTCACTCTGTATCTCGTCCTTATTTCCCCCAAAAATGTGTCGCCTTTTATTTGAAAGTCCAATCGGCATTGATGGTAAATGTAGTAATTGAAGCAAATATATTATGTGAAACAGCAGAGTTCTCCTCCTGGTGAAGCCATGCCAGCAGTGCTTACATGTACCGGAATGCATTGCACGCAAGCTTCTGATGGCCAAGGTCCACGTCGGCTATATTCTAACGCGTGGATAAAGCAGCCTCGGCCTCTTTCTACTGCATTTCTTCGGCCATATAGGCTGGCTCTAATATATACTGCTGAATCAGCCAAAAATGTATGAAAAACTTGTCTGCACTCAAAATATGAGTCTAGCTACATTTGGAATTGTAGCTAGTTAGCGATACTCGAACCCCAAGCTGTAGTTCTTCCTCGCATCCACTACATAACTTTCAAAAGTTTACTGAATGCAGCGCAAAGAGATTTTGCAGCGGAACTCGGCTATACATTTATCATAAACGACTTGACCTCCACATAAAAGGTGGCAAATTTTCTCTTCAATTCTGCAAGTAACCTATTACTTCCATCCACCTTTATCTCATCACTCCTGTAGTAAATCATTCTTCCTCCCACTCTGTCACCTCCTGCCTCCCTCGTCTCACTGGCTCCCGTGTGACAGATGGCTGTCAAGGCTTTACAAATGGGAGGCAGTAAGCAAGTAAACAAACAAGCCGAGATCAATATGGGAGACTAATTGAACAATGACACAAACAATTTTGCTGATGCCGGCTCTTAGTCATTTGTTGGTCCATACGGTTCTCGCCAAGCTTGAAAAGTGCGGCTGGCAAGCGACGGTGGTTTTAAACAAACACGTGTCAGTAGATGCAAAGCAGCGTTTCTCACAAATAATGTCATTGCAACAAAAAAAAAAAAAAAAATTCATACACGATTATTGATTTATAGTTGAGAACCAAAAGATGAATACATTCACAGATCATTTTTTTAATTGGATTATTTTCCTTTTTGGTATTTGGAGCAGTAAAATTTTTTATTCTTTTTTTATTTTACTGCAATGACAGGTTTGACATAAAAGTGAAAATATGAGCATAGCTGATTCTAGTTTAGTGCAGTAGGTTTTTCTCTTTTTTTACCATTGTTATTTCCAACCTCTAAACTTGGCATTTTACCGTGCTTCACGGTGTTTCTGTGACTAATAACTCACAGATTTAGCTAATGGTGCTCAAAGGTGCTTATCACTTCCTTGCTAATCTAGTGACATACAATTACACAGGTTGTAGATTTATTACGGCGCAACCTCCCTCTCATGCTAACACACACACACTTACAGGGAGGATGTGGGTTTAAAACTGTCCCCATTTTCTCTGTGATGGATACTCAAACCATGTTGCTCGTCTGGGTGCTTGGCCCATTCTCTGACATTTACTGGGCTGGTACAAGGACGTACCCTTTCCCTTCCCCTCCTATTCCTACCATTCCTCCCAGTTAATCAGACTGGTGTGAAAAGGAGGCTGATAAGCCCATTGTCTGGCTGACAATGTCTTGGTGATAGGCCCGTAGTGGCCAACTGGATGGTGCTCTGTCCCCTCTCCTTTTGCATCAGCCCATCCTGTATTTCCTTGCCCTGAACCCCTCTGTCCTCACCCCTACTCTCTCCTCATCCCTCTATCAACCCTTCTTCACCCTTTTCTCAAAAACTCTCTTACCCCCCATCGCCTTTGCCATGCCTGCACCTTTCCCCTTCTGCAGCCGTGTGCTATTCCTCCCTGACCCCTCTCCTCTCTCCCCTCTCTCCTCACCCTGCTCTTTCCTCCTCTCCATTGAGCGGTGCAGAGCCACCAGAGGGAACTCATTAGTGCACTGCTCCCAGGTTAATTGGCTAGCTCAAAGAAAAGGACTGAGAAAGAAGAAATGAATGAGAAGAACACCCACTCTGTCCATGGAGAAAAGGGAATCGACCTGTGTGTTTCTCACGCTGGCAGCTCCTCTAAACAGTGATGCAGCTGCTGTCAGGCCAGATGTGATCCTCTCCCACTGATTAGTGCTGCAGTCCTGTTAACTGTGCATGCAGAGGGGGCAAGGCCTTGGCCCCTATTGTTAGATTTATCTACCATGGAACTACGCAACAAATCTGTAAGGCGCCCCATGTGACAGGTTCATATTTCTCTAAGAATGGAAATACGATAACATCAAGCTGAATTGAAAGTGTTATCCGTTGGCCATCTGGATGAGTCTATGCGGAGATGGCGGTTGTGGACTTGCGTGCGTCCACGAGAGGAACTCGCCACGGTGTGCTTCAGCGCCCCGGAGGGCATCACACGGCCCTCTACGTACTAAGAAACAGAGGGAAATGACTCTCGAGGGAGTGTGTCGTATAGGAGTGGTGCTTATGACAATACCAGGAGTGTGTGAGTGGAGTCTGGAGTGCTGTCCACTCTTTAATTATCCACACCGCTTCCTGTCACCTTGGGCAACCAGCACATGGCAGCCAGAAAATGACTGGCCTCACAATGTCAAAACAATAATAAATGAATCAAGATTGCATCGCCTTCTCTCTTTGGTACTGCCAGAAGTGGTTGAATTTATCAACTAAATAATGAGGAAATGTTCCACTATTGATATTTATCTCCACAGTATATAATATTCAAAATCACCTATACATACCATCACCATATTATCAAATCAAATATTAAACATTAATATTGCATGTTTTTATTACATTGTGCTATGAATTATCATTTTGGACAACAGAAAACTACTGATGATGAGTCAATATATATACACAATTGAAAACACTGAACATGCTGCTACACTGCCAACACAATTTAATAAAAGGTTCACATGAAAAAAGCAAAGACAAATAATAAGAACAGGGATAAAAGAGTGCTTAGCAGCATGTAAAAAGTTGAACCTGTTGCAACTAATGTTTACAAACTTGAATGGGGGGGGGGGGGGGGTAGCAAGACAGGGCGGTCCAGGTTCGCTATGATGGAGTAGCTTTCAACGTCAATTAAAACTAAAACCACAAGCAACCTGCTGCTCACCCGTGATTTTTTTACTCGCCATCTTAACATGGCCCAGCTGATTCCTGCATTGCACTGAATTCCTGCACTAAAAGACCCGTGAGAATGTCAAGGATGGTTCTTTAATTGATCTGTGAAATCCAAGCATCAACTTTCTGTCAACATCAAAAATAATTAACTTCAGTGGGAAAGTATCTTGCATTCTGGCTCAGTGTCTTGCTCAAATGCGTCTACAGAGGGAATTGAACTGCCAGTTGAACAATTTATGGTCAATTCCGCTTTATCACCTGAGCTACAGAGCTACTAATATAAATTGCATATTTTTCCGAAAAGGTTAAAAATAATGGAGGGGTTCAGTTTAGCGCGTTGGGGTTTTATGAGTAGACGAAGTGCTGTTGGAGGACACGGGAGGCCCCGAGTAAAGAATAAACAACGTGCATCCCTTCTTTTCCTCTCTTTCTCTCTGGTGAGATGATAACAGGATCAGTGGTTCCCTGGGCTTCAGCCAGCACAGGGATCATTTTCATACGAGGTTGAGACTCTCTCCAGATTGGCTGCTGCACCTGACAGAGTGGAGGGGATTAGGAGTAGGGATAGCAACAGCGTTAGTCACAAGCTCATCTTTTGCAGTCTTCACTTTACTCCTTTGGCTCTGCCTCAGTTTGTTGGACATCGCTCCCTGTAAAAGCCCCCCCACCACCTCCAACAACCCTCCTCCTCCTCTTCCTCCTCCCCCACCACCACCACACTCACACACCACACACACTCCCCCTTGTCTTTTCATCAGCTGGGAGAGAGAAAGCAAAAAGCAAGACAGGGGGGCACTGCATAGATTCGCTGCCATTGTGTGTCAATCATCCTGTGTGTGTGTGTGTGTGTGTGTGTGTGTGTGTGTGTGTGAACCCTTGCCTCCAGTGATTAGCTCTGTCCATGCTGGGCTCTTGCTGCTTACAGAATAATACAGTAAGGCCTTGAGGGGCAGGAGAGGAAGGTGCATGGTCTGCTTATAGGCCTGCTGGCTCAGCGGCCAATGTGTTGTGGTGTGTGTATGAGAGCGAGAGAGACTGTGTTTGCTCCTCTGTTTGTGTGGGAGTGTAGTTTTGTGAGTGAATTCAAGCTGAGCTACTTGGTTTTGTTAGAAATGAGAAGTGGATGTCTGAGATGGCGAAGTTTGAATACAAAAATAATGAATAATTAGTACAGTCATATCACACACACACACAGTATCCTTTCATCTGCAGGTCACTTAGCTGTATGCACTCTTCCCCTCTCTCTCTCTTTTCACTCTGCAGTGTCTTGCTCTCCGTCTCGCGCACACGCACACATTTTTTTTGCTCATGTCATAAGTGGGTGTGCAGAGTATCGCCTTGAGCTGCAGATGAACATGAAACAAACACAAACTAGGGTAGTGACAGTTTTAAATCGGCTTTAGATCACTATGAAAGGTAAAGGATTAGGATGCTTTTTCCAGTCCTGAGGAGATAGGACGCAGTCTTGGAGGGGAGCCCACTCCTCTCAGCCCACTGTGGGCCGGGTGTCTATCTTCTAATCTTCTAAAGCACTCTTACACCATTTGCATGTAGCATGGCCTACATAGTTATGCCCGTCTATGTAGCGGAGGATTTTTTTTTAAATGGATCATTGACACAATGACAGAAGAATAATTTTCTTGTGTGATGTAGTCATCAGTTTCACCCTGTTTTACTTCTACCTCAATCTAGATTACAAATTGTCCACTGCGGGCTGTTTTAAATGGTCTGTTCTGAACACAATTAAAGTGAAGTCTGTTTGTTATTTATTATGTAGGCAGTTTAATGTTCCTTAGTTTGTGGCCTTCCGATCATTAAATTATTCAGATTGATATTTCTGTAATTATTTAAATAACTAATTTAACCTGTTATGCATTTTTTAATTGGTCGAATTTTATATATGCTTAAATATGTCCTTATATTATATATATATACTATATATAGTATATTTAATTCATCCATGTTTAGTCTGTGTTGCTGTCTAATCGCTGATTATTATGAATATGGGCTATCGTGGAGGCCTTACACTCATCTTTTGATTATCTTGGGGTTTTGTCAGCTTTTTTTCCAAACCAAATCAGGCATAAAACCGTCCCAGAAAGACGTTTTTTTTTTTCTTTTTTTTTTGGTTTTGTTTTGTCCTTATAATGCTTTTCTTTCGGTTTCTTTTTCGAGTGTACGCAGGGAACTGGCAACAAAATCAAATTAAATTTCCCATTGAAAATGTTGCTCTTGTTATTCAGATGCTGTTTGGGGTCTTTTGTGTGAATCTAATTATTCTCCACTATCAGGACGGTCCACAGGGTAATTAGTCACTTCTCACCAAAGTCCTCCCTGCATCCTCAGATTCTTATCACCATAACTCTGACATTTTAAAAGAGACATTTTCTCTATTTTATGATAGCATGGAGTTTTTTTCATTCCTTCGCGTTCGGTTGTGTGTTTTTTTTTAAGCAATTTGGCGATACAGTATACGCGCGTAAATACCGACTGCTCTCCGAAAATACGCGTGCCTTTCAATTGTGTCGCTTTGGAAGGGGGAGGGGGACGTCGCTGCCTGCCTGTGTCTGTTTTGCAGACGAGCAGTAAATGTTGCGTCGTGTCAATCAGAGCAATAATGCCGCGCAGAGTTTGGAGGTGAAGGGACGGCAGCTCCAAATGTGACGGAGCTGCATGAATGATCCGCGGCGAGAGGTCCGGAGCAGGAAGACGACTGCGCGCCTGCGTGGGCCTCTACGAAATACACTTGCACTTGAGGGATATTGGTGAATATGAGTGGATGTGACGGTGTCCACGTCTTTCCTCTGGACAACAGAAACAAACACTAACGCAATAAATAAATACATTTTAAATCAAATTAAGAAAAAGATGGTCTCTGCAAACCCCCAAAATAAAAACGGTAGACTTCCTTCAGAAAATAAGATGTGATTTGATCTTGCCTAATACAATCCCCAACATCACTTAAAATAAATAAATATATATATATATATATATATATATATATATATATAATTTTTTGCTTCAGCTCCAAACCCTGCATACTGATATTTAATTGCTGAAAATCGACTCAGCTC
>CM056830.1:18604588-18652088 GCA_029853015.1 Chelidonichthys spinosus | reverse complement strand
TAATGGTGATATCAGAGGAACTTATTTCCATGCCGTGTGTGTCAGAGCTTCAGATAAGCGTTCACCTGTGGTGGAACAAAAGTTATTAAACCGTATCTACCCGGATGGAGCAGCTGAATAAATAATGTTTTTTAATTTGTAGGTCTGCCATTAATTATTCAACCTCTCCTCTTTATGTTTTTTTGTTAATATTGCAAAGTCAATAAATATATATATATATATATATATATATATATATATATATATATATAGTTTTTTAGGAAGCCACATGTGTGTCTTGTAATTCCACGTCTTGATTTGGATTTCAAATCATTTGGGCCTCAATGGCTCGGTCCAAATACACACAGGGTCCACCGAGTGAGCTCTGCAATCTATTTGCACTGTATAAGATTTGCATATCTGCAGCTCATGAAGCAAGGCTTTAATTTCCTCCTGCCGGAGATAAACATCACCTTGTTGGAGCAGATGGGAGGAGGCAGGATGGGGTCAATGAAGAAGAAGCAGGACAATGGCATTGGTTCAGGCACTGAATGGCCAGAAGTAATAAAATTGCACAATTTCCATACGGTGCCAATTCTTTCTTTCTTTATATATATAAATTACGATCAAATGTGATATAAGTAGATGCTGCAGCATTGGAAATATATGTTTGTTATATATTTGTTGCATATATATTGCATATATACACTATATTGCCAAAAGTATTCACTCACCTGCCTTGACTCGCATATGAACTTAAGTGACATCCCATTCTTCATCTATAGGGTTTATTATGACGTCAATCCACCCTTTGCAGCTATAACAGCTTCAAATCTTCTGAGAAGAATTCCACAAGGTTTGGGAGTGTGTTTATGGGACTTTTTGACCATTCTTCCAGAAGCGTATTTGTGAGGTCGCACACTGATGTTGGACAGGAAGGCCTGGCCCTCGGTCTCCACTCTAATTCATCTAATTCAAAGTTGTTCTATCGGGTTGAGGTCAGGGCTCTGTGCAGGCCAGTCAAGTTCATCCACACCAAACTCTCTCATCCATATCTTTATGGACCTTGCTTTGTGCACTGGTGCACAGTCATGTTGGAACAGGAAGGGTCATCCCCAAACTGTTCCCACAAAGTTGGGAGCATGGAATTGTCCAACATCTCTTGGTATGCTGAAGCATTCAGAGTTCCTTTCACTGGAACTAAGGGGCCAAGCCCAGCTCCTGAGAAACAACCCCACACAATAATCCCCCTCCACCAAACTTTACACGCGGCCCAATGCAGTCAGAAAAGTACTGTTATCCTGGCAACCGCCCAGACTCATCCATCAGATTGCCAGATGGAGAAGTGTGATTCGTCACTCCAGAGAACGTCTCCTCTGCTCTAGAGTCCAGTGGTGGTGCGCTTTACACCACTGCAGCCGACGCTTTGCATTGCACTTGCTGATGTATGGCTTGGATGCAGCTGTTTGCCATGGAAACCCATTCCATGAAGCTCTCTACGCTGTTCTTGAGCTAATCTGAAGGCCACATGAAGTTTGGAGGTCTGTAGCGATTGACTCTGCAGAAAGTTGGCGACCTCTTCGCACTATATGCCTCAGCATCCGCTGACCCCGCTCCATCATTTTACGTGGCCGACCACTTCTAGGCTGAGTTGCTGTCATTCCCAATCACTTCCACTTTGTTATAATCCCACTGACAGTTGACTATTAGTTGACTGGAATATTTAGGAGTGAGGAAATATTACGACTGGACTTGTTGCACAGGTGGCATCCTATCACAGTACCACGCTGGAATTCACTGAGCTCCTGAGAGCGACCCATTCTTTCACAAATGTTTGTAGAAACAGTCTGCATGTCTAGGTGCTTGCCTTTATACACCTGTGGCCATGGAAGTGATTGGAACACCTGATTTCAATTATTTGGATGGGTGAGTGAATACTTTTGGCAATATTGTGTGTGTGTGTGTGTCTGTGTATGTATGTGTGTATATATATATATATATATATATATATATATATATATATATATATATATTACAGATACTAAAACATATTTTAGTAGATTTGAAACTAAGGCTCTGACCCTAAATTTTTAATGTTAGGTGACTGTATTTCAACCTACTGCCATTTATACCATCAGCTTCATATACAGTAGTTAATGTCTGTATTGAATACAATGAATACGGACCGTAGAGTTATATGCTATTTCTTGTTACTTTTGGCATATTGTATTCATAATACTTGATGAGAGGTGCCATATTCCATGAAGTAGAGTGTCAACTAAGCACCTTTCTTCTGACAATATCAGGCACAATGGAAATGATTAATTAGCTTCAGATAGATGGAATTTAATCAGTGTCTGAGCTGGAATTCAGTTCACATGTAAGGGGGTGAATTGGACGCTTAGACAAAGTGAACTTTTTCTTAATGTTCACTTTAACTTATAGGATGTGCATTGTGGGAGCTTGCGTATTTTGTACACCGTTTGTATTAGAGTGGGGAGACGGGGATGGCAAGAATAGTTTCTGAATACTGAGCAGCTCATGTGGGAGCTATGTAAACCTCTTGTTATTTGGATGTATAACCTTGTAATTATAGTGCTTCTACAGGGGATGGTTCCGCTTTCTTCCTGGAGGAAAGCATGGTGAGGCTGGAGGTTACTGAGGGTTAAGAGGAGATGGAGAGAAAAATACCCCTGACTTCTGTATGTGCGCATTATCTTATATTTATTTATTTATCAAAGACACCTATGCAAATCAGGATCCCAAGTCATGGATCCCGCTAATGACAGAGACAAGAGTAATTAATTAAAAGCAGATGCACACGAGCGCACACATTATACATGTGCTAACCCTCACGTAACAAGTTCATCTGATTTTCAAAGACGCCACACGGATCGGGCGAGCAGAGAGGAGGAGAAGGCAAGCAATCTGCATCACAGTGTTAATTTAATCAGACTTCAGTAATACCTCTTCTTCTCCTCTCTCCCCAGGCAGCTTTGCGGTTTCTCTGCTAGCTTGAGGAGAAGATGAAGGGAGCTTTCAGCCTCTTAGAAGATGAGGGTTAAAGAACGGAGAGATTAAGGAAGTGAGAGTGCGACTGAAAAGAGGGCCGGGGATTATGTCATCTACAATTGATGTGCTCTCTTAATGTACCTTTAAACATGTGCCACCGGGGCCTGCTTTTATAATATCTATTCACTCATGGGAGGGTGCCTGTGTGTGTGTGTGTGTGTGTGTGTGGGTGTGGGGGGGGGGGGTTAAAATATTAATTCAGTAATACTTTGCAACATATGTGTGGCTCGTGTACTGAGAGCAGTTATCAGGGTTTGTGTCACTTTGATATGCATATGGCATGTGGAGGGATCGTCTTTGTCAAAGGAAGTCCGTCGCTCGGCTTCCCATGCACTGCCATGCATTGTGCCGATCTCCATATCAAAAAAGAGATCCTTTATCGAAACGATCATAGGGACGAGATGTGTCTTTATTCCACTTCTTTGGCTCCGATGGAAAATGTTCCCGCAATCTAGTCCAACTTGGACTAGAAGCAAAGGATTTATTACCTGATTCTCCTCTAACCGCTGAATGAATCGTCTATCAAATTGCTGCTTGTCTCAACAAAATGACGGCGGAGAGAGTGTGTGGAAGATCTACAGATCTTATCCGTTATGGGGTTAAGTGTACTTGGAGATGTGTGTGTGTGTGTGTGTGTGTGTGTGTGTGCGCACATACACTTGTCTGAGTGTCTGTGTGGTGTGTGCAACCATTCGATTAAATCCACAGCTATCACTAACAGGATTAGCTGAGTGGACAGCAGAAGTCTATCATTGCTTATTGATTTCCTCTGGTTCCCATCAGGCCATCAGGGCAGGACGTTCTGTGAGTGGCCCCAGTGGGAATATCTGCCCGTGGGCCGGGGGTTAACGTATTGTGGCTAACGTATCGGGAGAGGCTTCAAAGCAGGCGCCCATCTTTCTGTGTCAGGAAAAGTCAAATAAGTCAAAGCTATCAGGGGCCACAGATGCTCCTGCGTGTCCTTCCTGTGTGAAAAAATACAGTTTGACTCAAGTGAAACACTCTGGCATCAATCTAATCAATGAATCGCAAAGGTGGTAGTGTTGAGGTATAGCAAGTGAGTCTCTCCTGACACTGTGAAGGACGGGGGGAGGGGGGGATGGTGGTCAATTTAACAATGAAATCATTGGCATTTTGTCTTACCCTTGCCCAAATCTGTCCTGCTTACATGTCAGTTTGTGTTAACAAGTGTTCAGCTAAGAATTGACGGGGTTAACAGGAGTCCCACTGTGAATTAATAGTCCAGCGTTTGATTTCACTCCACGATATTAGCAGCACAAAAGTAAATGGGTGAAGATGTGTATCATGTATGATCAGGTGCTTTAATTACACTCAGTGGCCATTTTTTATTACAAGCCAACACAACTGTTCTGTCATAAATGTTCACCGTTGGTTGACACTGTCATGAAAGCAACCAGTAGTCAGTAACATATTTAGAAGTCTAGAAGAAGAAGATTTGTGAATATATCATATATTTTTCTCCAACAGAGGTGCTTATTAAATGACAATGTGTTAGCGTCATAATCGACTGTGTTATATCTAATATTCTTTCTTTACACAGGGAGGACAACACATTAGAAACACCTCTGGATATAATGGAGTCCAGTGCAGCAACACATTTAACTCTGACCTCAATAATAAACTGCAAACAACAAAAATGTATTCAGAATTCCTCGATGCAGCGTGTCTCGTGTTCAAACCGGACAAATGGATTAAACTTAAGCTTGCGTTGACAAGTTTGTTTTTCTAAAAAAATAACGTGCACAACGTTAAAGCTCATAATAATCATTTCCGTCCGTCACAGATGAGTGTACCATTGTCTCCCTCCTCCAGGAAGAAGTGATGGAGCGTGGAGAGACCGAGGGCGTAGTGCATCTGTGTAAGAGAGAAATAGGGAGGATAATAATCTAGGCAACGCTGACAGCGGTTCACCCTCGATGGCTCAGGTGTCAAAGGCTAAAAGAGGTCCACCGAAATTCAGGAAATTAATAATAGCGTTTGTGAAAGGTTGAAAAAGACTTGTTCGAGGAGGTTTAAAAGTGTACCTCTGGATGCAGCTGTGACAGGACGAGAAGAATTAGTCCAATTAAAAGTGGTAATTGCTTTGCTAATTTCTCCTATTCATTTCTCGGAGTGTACGAAAGAGTGGGAGCATAATAGGAGAAATCTTTTAACCCTTCATTGCCTTAAGTCCTTCTCTCACCTTCTCCTTACCAATACCTGTTAGGCCATGCTTCCCTTGTGTTTTAATGGCTCATCACCCCACCTCCATCCCCCTCTTAAGCTCTCACCTGTCATGTCTTTGTCTTTTGCTTTTTCTCAACAACCCAGCCATTACCAAATTACTTTTGATGACTTTACATTAAGTAGACACTCATCAGCATTAATTGATTCTTAACTAATGCCCAGTTTATCCTAAGTTAATGTAGAACTCATGTCCTCCAGCCCTCAGATGTTAACCTCTGAGACTGCCAAGCAAGACTCATGGAGGACTCGGCCATGAATGAGAATAACTTCATATATTAACTCAGACATGTTTCTTAAAATGTATTCATACTATTAATTAATTACCATAACTGAAAACCATGAATTTAAAGTCACATAAGTCAGCAACCTCCATTCCACAGTACTATTTGAACTGTTATCTGTATTGATCTCTGTCGATAACATCGACTAATCGTTGCAGCCAGACACAACATTATGATATTTTTGAAAATCATTACCTAATGATGACCTAACGTAATTCCTGATAACCTAAGACATGGTAAGAGCGTGAATTCTCTTTCAGACAGTAGGGCTGCAACGATAAGTGACCTAAAAAAAAAAAGTGCTTGAAAACCAAACAAATATTGAGCAAATGACAGTTCATTGAGTCCAGTTGTGGTGATGGTAACTCATGGAATATCATCAGTAAGTCTTTACTTTCCTTCTTTTTGGTCATTAAGATTTGAACAAATACGTTGACGCAATTCTAAGCAAACCACAACTGTTATGCAGTGGAAATGGCAAAGCATTTCTTTTTCTCATCAATCATTATATCATTGTGTTGTGACTGGACGTTACGAGTGCAGTGTCAGAGAGAGAGAGTGGATTTCCCTCAATACTTGTCTTGCCTGACTTGATTATAGTCCGTACATAAGTCACAAAAAATAACAAAAAGACAATTCTGGGAACAAATGAATCTTCTCCTCTGCTGTAGCCGACAAGGTGGTCAACCACATAATTTGTTCCCGTCTAGCTCAGAGTGTGTAGTCTAGGCAGTCCATTGAATTCCCATCCGTCATGGTTAGTTACACGCTTGTCAGCTGCTCTCCCACTGCCCAGCGGTCTAGCCATCACCCCTGACCTGGAAGCATTATATCTAAATCACATTACATGGCCCTGTGTTCTTTACTTCTCTTTTGAAGTCACCAGAGTGAGACATCTGTCCAGCCCTGTTTGAGTTTACTTCCCACTCAGCCGCCACATCTTAATTAGCTGATCTGATTTGTGTGGGTGCGTGCGTGTGCGTGCGACTGTGCATCTATGTTCGTGTCGGCAGATAGCAGTTTGTTTGTGGGCTCAGGGTGATTGACAGGCTGATGGGAAGATAATTCGCTGAGAACGACAAGCAAAAGGACCTGGAATTCATTCATTGTGACGATAATGAATCTGAGAGAAAATCCTTGTGTTTGTTCATTAGCCATTGAGTCTGGATGACACGGCCTTCCAGGCACTGTCAGCCACAGATGTCCCTCACTGAAGGATTTTGCAGCACCTGAGTCCTTCCTGGCTAATAAGGTTGTAATTAGCACAGCAAGCGAGAGCTGCATGGCCCTGAGATTAACTGAAAAAAAGTAAAAGTAAACACTTCTACTCGTTTTTAAATTAAGGCAGTTCCAGCTCCACTCAGAACCAATGTACAGTTTTTCCCCCCCCATGTAACCTGGAGTGTGGGTGTAAGTGTGCACTTGCATATTTGGTGCAGGCTCTTAACATGAGACCAAATGCTTCAGTGCAGCCCCCCATCTATTCATGCCCTTTGCAATCTCTACTGGGAATTTAATGTAACTGAACACTTGCCTCACGTTTGTGCACCTTTACTGGGGGTGGAAAATAAAAAAAATTGGTTTCAGCTCCCTTGTGTCCTTGTCAGTACCATTATGTGATTATGGCATAGACTGCAGTGTCCACTTTCATGTCCTTTTGACATAGTTTTGACTAAATGGTGGAAGGAGGAAGGTAGGAAAAAGTCAATATAAATGTATAGAGATGTGAAAGATAGAGAAGTGAGAGACGGTGGTGGAAGAAAAGACTCCACATTAAGATCATGGCCCTGAACCAGTAGCTGGAAACATTGTGCTGTAAAATAGACTCATTTATACGCTAGAAAACTAATTAGTCTAGCAGTACTCGACCCCTACCATGTCTCCACGTATAGTCTGCAGGCTGTGACTGTCGTTCTCAAGGTTTCCTATACTGCTCCACAATGATTCTACATGGCAACACGAAGACATTTGTGCGATCAGGGCCATTAGCCTTAAAAGTTAGACGGTTGCGTTGCTTGTTAGATTTTGTTCAATAAGTACAAATTTGACACTCCAGGTCTGTGGACTTTGTGGAGTTACACTATTCCTAAACCCTAATGTTTGTCTTGTTACCTAAACCCAACATTTTTTTGTTGTTGTTGCCTAAACCTGGGTCGAAAAAGACTGGGTTAGAGGGGACTACCTAACCTAATCTTCTTTTATTAACGGAGCAAATTTTATCCTGTGTTCACCTTCGCTGCCCCTGAGATCCCGTGGAAATGTGCAGGCTAGAAAAACATCCGTCTTTTAGTCTGGGCAAGAAGAGCAGCTAATGATAGGAGTATGTTCTTCTAAAGGGCAGGTGAAAGTTAAGTGAATCCAAGCAAAGCAAATCTTTAGAATAAGAATGACGCTGTTTATTTGAGTAATGTTCAGGCAGTAGTTTTTAATTAAAGTAATTTTCACTTTGCTATTTAGTACTGAACTGGCAAGTAACATTTGTTTAAGAGGATCAGCTGTGTGCTTCTGCGGAAAAATTACTAGCCTGCTTCCTATGCTGTAACAAAGTATTCAAATATAACAGCACCAAAGATTATATGCACTTTGTCTGATTATGTACACCTGGTGTCACATTGTAATCGACTAGTGGGGGGCGGGGGGATTGTTGACTCTGGACTCCCAGAAGGAGGGAAATTGTCGGACGAGGCCGCTGATTCTGATGGACATTTTATTGTGACATTCATTGCATCACAGCAAAGATGATCCCATGGATTTTACATGGCAGGATAGTAACTTGAAAGTAACAAACAGTAATTATAGCAATACAACACAACACATTTTTTATTTTATTGTTAAGTGTTTTTAGAGTTCAGAAAACTGTTTAGTATTCATGGTGAATATCAAGATGCATAAAAAATATATAATTCTTTAATGAAAGTTAGGATGATCAGAAAGTGTGACTACATTCTCTATCTTGTTTAGATGGAGAATGTAGTTTTGTTATCTTGTTTTAGATGTACTCTATTATTCCTTCATTTTGGGGGTATTCAATAAACTACATCTCAAATGACTGATTCACTTTTGTATTGGTCAAACTGTATTGAATTTGTAAATAAACTGTGTGTGCATCATTTATTATTAAAAATAAATAAATATAATGGGCAATATGAAATGTCACCCCATGGTTGTTTAGGTCTTTATTGTGGGGTGGGACAGCAAAACAAAAAGCCATCTTTCTTTTCTGGCATCTACCCTGAGAAAAAATATTACTGCGCCTCGGCGAGTGTCATTTTCTATTATTGTACATCAAAAGCATCATGACCTATGAAGCCTATTACTCAACAGAAACTACTTTGCTAGTGCTCATACTGTAAACTGCTGCCAACTAGTGTTTGTTGTTGTAACTTCCTACAGCCACTTAACTATATGGGAGCTCTATAACAGCACTAGTGTGTTGTGTTCACTTGCCAGCTTCCAACCCGTCCATCCCCGCGCTACTGCCGGAGAAAACATACTTCTCACAGACTGAGAATTGATTTGTGCTGGTCAGCCTTGTAATCACACAAACATGTTCCCTTATTTCCTGCTGTAACATATTTTCTTTCAGTAAGCTGTTTTCTAGCTTGTTCATCGATGTACTGTGAGTGTATATACGACTGCTCCCTAATTCAGTAGTAATACAGTAAAGTAAATTGGATTTCTGACACGGATTAGTTGTATTGAACACCGGGCCACTGATCAATCAATGAAAAGCAGCGCAATTCCAAGGAGGCTCTTTAAAATGACCTGGACAGTATCTCCTAGGAGGAGTCAGTTGTAATGTAATGTGCTTTTACATTTCTATTTGCATAACGGTTAAGCAACCTAGATTGAACATGTCAATTATTGAGCTTTGTGCTGTTAGGCAGATGTGTGAACTTTGGACAGAACCAGGCTAGCCGTTTCCCTCTGTTTCTAGTATTTGTGCTGTGCTAAGCTAACTGTCTCCTGACTCCTGCCCTGTCTGGTTGAAAGTGTGAAGCTTTGAAACTTCCCTCGCGATAAATAAAGTATCTATCCATCCATCCATACACATAATAGCATTAGCTGACTGCAGGACTGAATCTTACTTTTAGCTTGTTGGTTCCATCTGGAAAATATTCAGAATATACAGCGAGTAATGTATTTGTTGGTTCACACCCACTTAAGGTAGCAGCTAATTTGGTTGTACTTGTTTCCACGTTTTCAATTACCCATTTTCATTTGCAAGTACATGTGAGACATGCTTTTCACCCCTAAATAAACTCATCAAGACAACATAAGCATACCAGTGGAGTCCTGTTTCTTCAAACATGTCAAATTTAAGGTCACTGTTTGTTTACATTTAATAACCCTCTCTTCCCCCAGGCACTTATTACAAATGAGCTGAAAGAGTCTGAAAGCTGCATCGGGGGGGGAAAGTCTTTGGTTAATAATCTCTGTAGCAGTAGGAATATTCATCAGTGGACATTAGTTTGTCAAGCTCAATCAGCGGCTGGGTTTGTTGAAAACATACTTCATGACAATTTGAGTGAATATGAGCTCGCTTCACTTTTTACTCTGCTATACAAGAAATCCTTCTCACCAGGGTTTTAACAAGCAAGTGGAAAATAAACATATCAGTCAAGGCTCCAGCCACATTACTAAAAACCTAAAAAAAAAAGTACCAGTTAGGATTTTTGATAGTTGTAACCAACTCTCAAAAAGAAATATAGAATATATAGAACCAGAAAACTGATTGGTTGATTGTCATTGCCAATCTGCGTCCGTGCAGCCGTATGCGTTAATGAAACCCATCTCTTATTCTCTGTTTGTAGAAGAAGAGTGTCTGTACACCCACTGTAGTTGCAAGCGTACACACCGCTTTTAGCTCCGTCTATTCTGGTGTTCTCAGCCCAAGGCCGTGTGCCATTCAGGCTCTCAGAACTCGCATCCAAACCTCTGCTGCCTTCAATTAGCATTTAACTCATGAGTGTCGACCAGTGTCTCCTTGTTCACCAAAGTAGCTGGGAATTAAATTCTGCCCTGTCCTTCGAATCATCTGCCCCCTCTGTCTCCCGCCGTCCTCCACCTCTCTCTCTCTCTCTGTCTTTCCTGCTTTCTTTTTTTTCTTTTTCATTCACACTTTTACTCATTGAGCACAACAATTTCATTTAGATAAATAATCTGCGTGGTAAATAAACAAGGCTGTTCATTTTATGGCACGTTCGACATGAGCAAGTGTTACTAAAAAAGGGGCTGTACATTGGATAATGCTTGCTGACTGATTTGGTGATGAAGTCTGAAACCTTCCTACATAGTACTTCATTCAGCAAGACTTGTGCTTGAGTAGATAACTGGCTTTGGGTTAGCAAATTAACTAGAGCTGAAATATGATTAGGAAAATCATCAATTAGTTGATCAGCAGAAAATTAATCGGCATCTAGTTTGATAATTTGATGGTAATGTTTCAGGTAAATATCAGGGCTTAACCTTCGGTTCTGAAGAGTGAAGCCAATGCTGAGGTGCCTTAAATTTGCATTCTCCCCACTGCCCATCAGGGGGCGACTCCTCTGGTTGCAAAAAGAGGTCAGATTGCATGGAAGTCTATGAGAAATTGCCCTACTTCTCACTTGATTTTCTCAGTAAACATGAGTTTATGGTCTCTAGTTTCAAGTCTTCTTCAATACAACATGATGTCCATTTAGTTAATTATGTTCCATTGAGGATCAAATAGATGATATAGCAGGCTATGCTTTAGGGCTTGGATACCTTGACAAAAGCCAGGTGGAGCCAGTTGTTTCTTTGTCTTTGTGGCTTTTAAGGTGTACATTTAATTGTATGCCTCCATGCCGGCGACCGCTGTGCGTTTGCCCATCCAGTCCAAAACGATATCTCAGGAATACCTGAAGGGAATTTCTTCACATTTTGCAAAAATTTCCACTTTCAATGATGAACTTATTAGTGTTTGGTAGTCAAAGGTCAATGTACCACAACCTGACGTCTCATGAACGCCTTGATTACAATTTGGTGGAACTGAAGAATTCATCAAAAAGTGGAAGGTGGCAAGCAGCAAAAATTTCTTGGGCAGAATCTAACTTGCAGCACTGCAGTTGAGCAAACCATTAGGCACCATCTCATTTTTACATACACGCAGTTACAACTGTCCCCTATTGTCAGTGATTTAGATCAGAGAGTCTAATCGTCACCTTGTCAGTCGAAACGGCAAACCCTCCGTTTTTAAACGACACTCAATAAACTCTTTATGAGCAGATAGGCGGCCGTTGCTCTGTTGCACACGTCTTCACAAAATAACGACGACTTGCTTGAGCATAATTTAGATTTTCTTCCTCAGTAATCTTCTACTTCATCCTCATTGATCAACAAAAGAAGATTGTGAAAATGGCTATGATCTTTTTCTAACATGACATATTCAAATATATATATATATATATATATATATATATATATATATATTTTTTTTTTTTTTTTTTTGTCAACAGTCCAAAACAAAAAGATAATCTGTTTATGGTGATTTAAAACAAGGAAAACACATTTTTAGAAGCTTAAAACCATCAAAATCTTGCTGATTCATTTTGATAAATCAATTATTAATTAATAAACGAATCAAACCTGAGCCTAATCAAATCCGGATTTGTCTAAGGCCTCTGCTGTGAGGACTCGGCCTTCAGCATGTCACTCCTGTTTTTGAACAGACTCCACCGCAGCCGGCAGCTCTGAGCATTTCTCCTGTCATGACGTGAACCAAGTTTCTGCATGCATATAACGACATCGGCCTGGCCGAGATTATACACGCAGATTTTTGTACTTCCTGTTGCTGTTGTGGTTGTTGTTCTCTCTTTCAAGGCTGTATGTCTGATCAGTTATTCACTTCTCCTGTCTGAGAGTGTAATGATCACTTTATCAGTTTAATCAACAGATGGTTATTTTACCATAATACCTGGCAATTAAAGCATTGTGAGTGGTCCAAACTTATCAAAACATCTGCATACATTTAACAAGGACAAACATATAGTTCATTACAGGCGGACACGCACACACTGGTCTATCAAGCCGCTCTCCATCTGTATATCCAAGGGTCTCCTGCGACCTTCCTCCCAACAAGGCCAAGGGACATTCATACTGATTTATTCAAAGGGACGGTTCTCATTCAATTTTCTCCATATTCATAAGCGTGTTTCGCACCCCCGCTCTCGTTTTCCTTTTCAGCTTTAAATTAAAGGTACAGGAACGAGCCAGGCCTTTCATCTAGGCCTGGGGGTGGAGGGCTGTGGGAGGAAAGCAAAGGTGTGTGTGTGTGTGTGTGTGTGTGTGTGTGTGTGTGTGTGTGTGTGTGTGTGTGTGTGTGTTGGGTAGAGGGGTGGCGAGGGAGGGTTTGGTAGTGGTGAGTCTCTCTCCACTCCGTATTTATTAGCCCCCTCTCCCTCCCCCTTGCCCCCCCTCAGCGACACCTGGCGAAAAATGATTCATTAATTCAAAAAGCAGCATTTTTGAAAGCCGCATTTCAAAGGCTTCGACAGGAAAGCGAGAGGAGCTGAGTGGGGTGGGGTGAGGCGGGAGAGCTGAGCGAACAGGAGGAGGAGGTGATGGAGGAGGTGGAGGAGAGGGCAGGGACAGAACAGAGGGGGGAAGTAGAAAGGAAACATGGGGGTTTACTTCAAATTTAGTCGGCTCGTACTTACTGGATCTCCATGCAGGTGGCTTTCATTTGGCAATTATCTGACAGGCAACGATGTGAGATTGATGGATGGATGTTGCATTTACCATTATTATTAAACACCTGTTGGCTAAATGACAGGACTCTTCCAAGTCACTGTGGCTGCAACAAATTAACCAATGCACTCGGGATGCAACAGTTCTCAATATAATATCGAACCGTACGGTACGCCATGCACGGTTCAATACGCACTTGTGAATTTAGTTTTTTTTTTGTTTTGCAGTAAAATTTCATGTTTCCATGCTTTGTATTTGTCTTTGAATTGGCTCTGTTGGAGCTTGAGAGCAGCACTTGAAAGCAGCATTTGTTCATGGACTGCGGATGCGTAAAAACGTCTTGTGTTGATTAAATATCGAATCGCTATGTGCAGTTGGGACGTTTTTTGCCAAAGATTTGCAACCTTTTTCTGTAGTTGGAGATGCGGGCTTCCGTCACCTAATCAAAATGCTCGATCAGTGCTACACTGCTATCTCGCACATTTTGTAGCACTAAAGGAATTCCTGACCTCGATAAAACAACGCGGGAAGGCCTTGAAGTGGAACTGGCTGAAGCACAGAGCCCACTGACCACGGATAGTTGGACCTCTTGGACAACAGAGAGTTATCTCACTATGACGGTCCACTTTATGTCGGAGTGGGAGATGAAGCAGTACTCCGAACCCATCCCCTGTATGAAACCCATACAAGCACTCACTTGGCAGAGAAACTGACCAATGCAGTCATTGAATGAAAGTTGGAGAGGCCAAACATAACCCTTATTTATTTATTTTTTTACATACTTTTATTTATTTTATCATACAATACCCTTGAATTTGTCTGAATGTTAAAAAAAAGTCTAAATAATTTTGGAATATATAAATAGCAATTTTTTTCTCCTTACACACAAAATGTGTACCAAAACAGAACCGTAACCCAAAAACTGAGGTACGTATTGAACCATGGGCTAACTGTACTGTTGCATCCCTAAAATGCACACACATTTATACACACACACGGTAAACACCAACAGCGCGATCATGTGTCGGCCACTCCCAGTCCAGCTGAATCTTTCATACGGCTGCAGATGATGTGGTTAATTATAGATGGCAGGACAAGCTGGGATCCTTAGCCTCAATTAGACAGGGCCACAGGGTTACTGACCTGAGCAACGACTGTCAGTGCCTATTACACACTACACATGGCCAGTGACAGTGAGAGGGGCTGGGGGTGGAGGGCAGGGCTGGGTTACAAGGGCTACTGCTGTATTCTTTTCATTCCAGGCAACAAAAAAGAAGAAAAAAAAAAAAGAAAACGGCGACCACAGCCGCACACGCACACAATCAGAAACCCACAAATCCAAACACGGTTCTCTCAAGCGGGCTGATTTTGTAATCAGTGAAATTAATCACATTATTAGCTTATTACTATTGTGTGTGTGTGTGTGCTTTGTGTGGGTGAAGTGAAGTTTCTTGGTCTAAGTGTGTAAGTGGCCTCCAAAACGAGACGCGTAGCCGTTTTCTGATCCAACATCGTCTGTAGGAAAGACCCACATTTTGTTGACCCATCTTTTTTTCCCTCCGACACCCTCCCTTTCATGGCTCTATAAAAAAAAAACACCTGACAAATGCGTTTTCCTCCTGTCATTCAGATTTATTAGTTTGTAGATGGCTTTGTCATTTAAACGTAAACATGTTATTTGTTCCTGCTTGTCCTTCCGGGTCACATATTGCTGGGCAATAAGGGGCTTATTACTGACGTTACAGCTGGTTTTCAGTTTTTCCTACAAATGAAGATGTTAACATAATCTTGCTGAACTATTCCACTTGTATTTTTCACCCTGTTGGATGTCTTTGTCGCAACATTCCTGTGTTTCTAAACGATGAACCAATTTAGCACAATGTTATTATTCAACTGAAGTGAAACAAAAACTGCAAATATTAAACCCAAGTTGCAATAAACTGGTAATTCCACATTTTATGATAATTTTACCTAATTGTTTTAACCTGCTGTTACTGTAAACACTTATTTTTTGCTTTGTCATCCTGTGCTGTGACCTCTGACAATCTTGGGGGTGAAACCAAGCAACATCAGTGTCGGCGCAGAGCATTGATATTTTCTATGTTTTCTCACGGAGGTAGATATTGGTGTAGTATGTCCCATTCCCAGGGTGTCTCTCATAATACTGTCTCTGGGAACAAAACCAGGCAAATAGCCCTGAAATCCATCATATAATGATCCAGCCCGAATGGCTATGGCTTCAGGAATAGGACGGCCCTTGAGTTAATCACTGCTGTCTACCTTAAACTCTCTATCTTGTAATTACAGTGTCCTCCCGCCCCCCCCCCCCAAACCACTTTATCCCTCCATCTGCTATCCACGATATCCACAGGAAGAACTTTTCCGTACAAAATCTATTTCCCTGAAACTGAGGTTGTTGACGATTCAACTGATGCCGATGATTTTCTGTTTGTTTGTCAAAACGCCAGTTAAAGCCCCTCACATCAAACCAGGCTCTCTGCCTCCCCTTCCACTTCCTCCTCTCCCCCCACTGCCTTACCTGTACTCACCTGTGTCTGTCTGTGCGGGCGAGCGAGAGCCAAGCCCCCTTTGGGAACTGCTGATTAGGGTATTAAAAATAAATAGGCTCAGTTTAGAGGGGGTTTAGTGGCACGGTGGTATATATTTCTGTTAATTTTTCTCCCCCCCCTCCCCCCTTTCTCCTATGTAGTGACTGATCTGGCAGAATATGATAGCACGGGCTGTCACGGCAATAATTAGGCCTATTTTCCGTGAGGTCATCTTACAGGGACGCTAGGCGGCTGTGGTTCACACACAGGGTGCTCTGTGCTGCTGCTGCCCCAGAGCCCCCAGGATATGATCGTCCACGCAGGGCAACAAAGAATCACTCCGCAGCAAATGAACGAAACATAAAACACCTACAATCTGATATGGACCCACGGTTCCCAACGCTTTATACGCTGGGAGAGTTTGCCTCGCTGGGCTTTCACAGCTCCAAATCAACCAGCCTTTTATTAAATTGTGTCCAGTCTAAAATATTAAACAAGATCTGAAGGAGGATTAAGTTGTCAAGGGAGTTCACCTGAGATTCGTTTCAAAGGGAGAGCCTGATAATGTTTGTTTTGTGCACCAAAGTCAAGCAATTAAAATGCGAAAAAAAACTTTATGTGTGGGTCTAAATAAAACCTTTAAGCGTGTGGTAGACATGAGGGTATTTGGTAATGATTCTGCTACCACAAAGCCAACAGTGCCAAGTCGGAGCGCAACATATTTCAGCTCCATTGAAAACACTCCCTGGTTGGGTCAACAGCTGCAGGCTAGAATTAGAAATCAATTATTCAGCTTCGACAAGCTCATTAAGTCTCTGAATAGGATTTTCTGTTCGGAGTCTGCCTGCTCATTTCTCCTAGCTTGCAGTTTCTAATTAGTATTTCTTTTCTCTTTAAACTTTGATGGGAGTTTGGGTAAAAAACGTAGGCACTGACTTAACACTCACAGGCCCGCCGGCTTCTCTGAACAGTATCATTATCTGTGGAAGAGGCTGTATCAGTACAGTGGAAGACCACTGAGGTTGTTTTCTTTCAGTTTGGGCACCGTCTAATGACTGGAGTCATCGGGCTAAATTAGGCATTAATAATCAAAGGAGTGTAATCTGGGTAAATTAAGCATTAATAATCAAAGGATGACTGGAAATTATCACAGGCAGTAAATGAAGCGGCACTAATCAGCAGGAAGAAAGAGGGCACAGAGTATTTTGAGGCGGAGGATGGAAGGACGTGTACGGGGGAAGATGCATTTATAGTCAGTCCCCGCTGAAGGACTACTCTGCGCTAAAATGATTGATGTTGTCATAGAAACTTCCATCTGCCCCACTCGATGGCATCCTTCGAGTAAAGCCCAGACGTAAGCTTGCATTTCATAATGTCGCCTACTTTTGCCTTCATCACCTACAGTGCAAGAAGGCTTATTAGCAAACCCGTTCCATCCCTCCCTCCCTCTCTCTCTCTTTCTCCCCGCTCTGCCTCCTCCCATCCCTCCCTCTCTCTTCTCTCTCCTTCTCTTCCTCTCCTCTCCACATTGTGTCCGTCTATCTGATCCCGTGGCCTTTTGTTGCGCTATGAAAGGCCTGATGCCACACTCATTATTTTCTCCTTTATCTCTCTCCCCACTGCTCTGATTAGAACAGTCGCCCCTGACAGACGCCCTCAGCCAGCTCCTATCCATTACACTGTGTGTGTGTGTGTGTGTGTGTGTGTGTGTGTGTGTGTGTGTGTGTGTGTGTGTGTGTGTGTGTGTGTGTGTGTGTGTGTGTGTGTGTGTGTGAGAGACGCATGTGAAGCTACCTACCTATACAAATCATAAGTGTTTTCAGCTCACTAAATGTCTGCGTCATGAATGAATATATGTAAACATAGATATTGCATAAAGGGTGAAATATGAGAGAGGAAAATTGGGAGCATTTTGGTCATTTAGAGGCATTGGTGAAGTAAAATTACACACACGCACACTCTCTCTAACACTCACTTATACACGCAAACACCCTGACACACTTGCACGCTATGGGAAAACTGGCTTAGCCAAGCTTTCTGTTTGGGCTTTTGTGTTTTGGGGCAGCAAACTTGGAGGGCCCTGAATTCTGAATGCTGCTGAAGTATTCCTGTGTGGGGCAAATGTCCAGACATCCATTGCTGAGCTTTATGTGTACATGCATTAGCCTGTGCATGCACATAGTAGATTGATAGGCCTTTACATCCACTTTTCCTCCCTTCCTCTTGTGTTGAAAACGCAGAAACTCAAGTACGTTACTTCATGGAAATGAAAGCTGATCACTGCTGATGGTTCCTCTGCAGATGTATTCGCCCCTTGAAATGAGAAAAAATTCAAACATTGTCAACCTTTACGGCATAATGGTCATCTTGTAATATAAAGTGTCATATATACAAAGTATGCAGAAAGCCAGCAGGCAGCATTTAATACATCAGTCGCTAATCTCCAATAAGCTGTTAACAGTCTAATTTATGCATAAATCAGTCATGCTGAATTATGGGAAACACTTTTAAATATTTAGAGATGCATGTAAAATGGAACAAAAACCTTTTTACACATATTATTTCCTCATAGGTGCTCTCCCTCCCCGAGTAGTCTGAATATGTCATTTGCTTTTAAATTGCATTATCATGCGAAATGAAGAAGAAATTTGATGAAACTCAGATGGATTCACCTGAGTTAATGGAATATGGGTTTAAGAGGAAACTAATTATCCCAGTTTAGCAGGGAGTGAATGTATTTCTTTGGAAGGCCTCATTCTGAATGTAAACATTAATGGCCTCCTTGATTAGCATAAGAATCGTGTGTTATTGTCCTGCTCACTCTGCATCCTATTGGATATGCATCTGTGCTGCTCCAGACACACACACACTCACACAGACCGCAGGCTTTAATACACTTATTACCTGCCTTATCTACTAATGATGCCATTTCTGTTTTTATTGTTTTGCTAATCCATAAAATTCATTTCTCCAATCAAATTACAGTTTTAAGGACTAGTAGCATTACTGGAAGCTTCCTCTTTATTTTTTTGGTCGAAGTCAAAACCAAGCTCCAACTGTTGCGGTAAAGAGTCATTGTGATGTTCCTTCTTTGCATGTTCATGCTCTCTTTGGGAAGTGTTTGCCTGTGAAACAAACCAGACGAATAGCGCAAACGCAGTATAAACAAAGGGGAAAGGAAAGGAGAGGTATGGTGCAAAAGGAAAGGAGGGATCATGGGACCCAGGTGAAGAGTTAAATTAAGAAGGAGGCGATGAGGAGAGTGAAAGGGCAGGTGAAGAAGGGAGGCTTTGACTTGGGGCCTCCTGGGGACGATGACCTTATTTCGAATTCTGGGTGAGGGACTATAGTTAGGCACCTGAGGAGCCCCCCCAAGTCTCAGATAAACCCAAACACACACACACACAAGCTCAAACCCACTTTCAAGGCTGAGTTGAAGTCCTGCCGCTCCCTCAAAGGCCAAACTGCTGCCATTATGGTTAGTAAAGCATCACAATAGGTTACAGCTTCCAATATTCCTCCAAGGTTCAACTCCATACCTTTTGGTGGAATGGTAACAAATTAGGCACTAAATCCTTCTTTACATATGACTGGAGAATTCATTCAAATGTTTTGACATTTGTGTTTGACAGCTGATTTGCTCAGCATGTTAGAAATGTGTAAATTCTAGATGTACTTTTTCCCTGTATGTCTTCATGCATAATGCAAATGAAACCTCTGTGTAATAATGACAGTGAGGTAGTTGTGTGGGCAGAATATTTATGTGGTTCCCAGTGAGATTTGAATGTCTGTAAATTGTCACGTAAAAGTTCTGCCGTAAATGACCTAACATATTTCGCCAAACACAGAGGTCAAGTCAGGCTCTTGAACGCAGCGTTTTTTGGCTGCATGAATTTAAAAGAGTTTGATGCCACCTTTTCAACAACCTTTTTTCCACAAGTCAATTTCTATTGTTAATTTCCAAATTTAAAGCTGCTTTGTCGGCACTACCAAGATGGGTTTCGCTGTGTAGGAACACTGCTTTGCATCCAGCTCACCCACATTCAACCAGACTACAGTATAGGGCTGCACGATTCTGGAAAAAATGTGAATCACGATTTTTTTGCTTAGAATTGAGATCACGATTCTCTTGCACGATTTTTTTCCACAAAATGTTTATTGCACTGATGAACTTTAACAAAAAAAAAAAAAACGTTTGTTGCTTTGGCAGAGGCATAGTAGTAGTTCTATCATTGGAAGATAAGTAATTTTTACAAAAGTAATTTTTAAGTATTGCACGCTTGGTGGGCTGCCACTAGAGGATGATTGACAGGCGCTCTCCTTCATACAATCACGCGTACACTTCATGGCTGCACCTGATTGGACGATCGCTTCCACAGCTGTCCTGTCTGCTCCGGAGTTCACGCAGACCAACATGGCGGCTTGTTTGGAAACTTTCTCTTATTTCACGAAAATAGTTCACCGAAAGGTGTTTCTGAAAACATTTTAAGCGAGAAATAAGCTATGCAGTTGCTGAATCTGTCTTTATTTTAGATCGACAGCATTCAGTTTAGAAGATTTTCGCGAGCGTTCGCGAGCGTTCCCGAGGCGGCGAGTCGAGCCTGGCGCAATGAATGGGACGCGGAGAAACACCGCACGTACCTTCACTCTTTCCAAACACTCAACTGCAGGCGGCTTCCTCCACTGAATCACTTGTTGTAAAGACGCTTTACCATAGGTTGAGGGGCGGCAGTGGTGCGTTTGGGGGCGCTTCAAAAAATCCGGAAGGAAATAGGAGCATTTGTGATGCAGCTCGAGATATAAAATGCTTCAGAATCGCCGTGTGTAGAAATGAGATCACGTGTATGTGTGAATCGAGATCGCGATTTTTTAACGATTTTTTGTGCAGCCCTACTACAGTAGTAATCCTGCTAATAATTAAAAGTTTGGCTTTCTTTCATTGTGACCCCAGTGGGTCAAACTCAAGCAACATTGTTGTATAAAGAACAACTATGAGACCAAGATATAAAAGAAAACCAATCATATTCACACAATGTGTGGGTGATGGGCGTGCGTGTGTGCATGTGTGTGTAAGACGGATATAAAAAAAGATTACATTTATTTATTTTATATCTTTTGATCCTTTAAAAATAATTTCTTTCAAACCCATCCTATTTGAATGTTCTTTGTGATGTGATGTGTTGTGTGGTGACCCCGATGAAGGCAACAAGCTGAAACGGGTTAGTCTCACAATTAAATTGTTCTTTATACTACAAGTGTTGCTGCAGTTTTGACCTGTTCAGGCTTTTCTCCCTTCTCTATACACGTTTTAGAAGTTGGACCAGAAACTCTGCTTTAGTCACGGGATCAAAGAACGAGAGAATAAACTGCATATGTTGTTTTGAATGCAGTTGTGAAGAATATTGTAACCAAACTAGTGCTTCACTCTGCTATCTCATCCTTCACTCTGACCCTTGTGGAGTTAAAAGACAATGTAGGTGAGACATCTTACAAATGCTTTGAAAAAATAAAAAAAAACAATTCAGCAGTTTAGTGCCAAAGGGTTAAACATCACCACACCTGTCTTCCTCCCCGTCTTCTGCCTCCCCATGAACCGCCCTACTGCCTTAATTCACATCCATTTTTTTTGTCGAGACGATCTCAATATCTGGAAAATGTCCAACATGACGGATGTTATCATCATGAAAGAAAGACTCTCCGTTAATGGGCCTTGACCTTGTCTGACTACTGTACTTAAAAAAACATCTCTGCTTCTAGGCACATTTTCCCCTAATCACTCCCATCACTCCTTGACCCTCCCTCCACACCCCCAAACTTTCCATTTAAACTCGTCCCCTCGCCATAACCTACAGATGATTTTTTTTTTCCCTCCATAAATTTTCTGCTCCTCTCACCTTACAAGAACCACCCTCTGTTGTTTGTGGGGGCTTGCCTGATAGCCATTAGTGTTACACCCTATTACATGAGTAATGACTGACTGTGAGCTCTAATTAGAGATGTGTTAGGGAGAGCTGACTCCCCCCCCCCTTACCACCTCTCCCCTCCTTCCTTTCTTCTATTCCGCAGAGCTGTTTCTCTGACTCCATCGCCGTGGCGACACCATTAGCACAGCACCTCTAAGAGTTGCAACTCCTGACTGTTAAAACCACTACGTTCATTACAGACCAATCAGAGGGGAAGGTGTTATGGCTAATTGATAAGCTGAACAGTGTATAAAATCTTGTCTGTAATTGCCCTGCGGGAAAAGGAGACCGCGCACTGGGAGGGAGGGAGAGGGGGAGGGGGGGCAAGCAACTGGCGTGCTCATTTCAAAATCTGATATTTTTCCACTCGAATAATTTAGGCATACAATATGTCTTCATCCAAACATGCTGTAGATTTTTTATTCCCCCCATCCCTTCTTGAATAATGGGATGTTTCTTCTGGGTTTGTCATCTGTGATAAGATGATTATCTGAAAGGTCTGGGGCACATTGTGAAGAGAGTCTCGCCTTCTCTGCTGGAGTAGGTAATCCTGGGTAATAGCATTATGGACACAGTGTTTTCCTAAAGCCCATGATTATCCACTGCTGTTTGCTGTGGGATTGACATTGGCCTCCCTGGTCTCTCTCTCTCTCTCTCTCTCTCTCTCTCTCTCTCTCTTGCTCTCTCTCTGTCTCTCTGTCATCCTGTCTCTGACTCACCACTCCATCAAGCCCTTGCATGCTTTTCTCTTACAATTCCACCAAGAGAAGAAGATGAAAATAGAGCACATGGAGCAACAAAAGAACAAATTGCTTGTAGACAAGGGTGCCCCAGATTTGAATGGCATGTTATGCTCCCTCCGTCGAGAAATCATACTTTTAGTTTGTCAGTTCGCAGTTCTTCCAACAAGAACGCAATGCATCGTGCTACTAACAAACACTAAAAAATATGTTCTACTTTCTAACTTTAAATATTCTCAACACTGCATCTCTCTTTTTTTATGTTTAGAATACATTTTTCCCCTTTAGTGGAGAATAAACTCTTCTTTTCTATTTCTATAAACAGGCATAAAGAAAACACCGGATTACCTGCGTTCATATTCAAGTGTGCGGTGTAGTTTTCAATATAGAATCATCTACTGAATTATTGTTTAAGATGGAGTTTAAAGGCGAACAAGGTACAAAATCTAGGTATCAATCCCTTGACCTTCCATGATGTGTGAGGCGCTACATCTCGCTGTATTTGACGTCTGTAGGTTTTTGAGCGTCGTGCTGCAGAGATTGGTGTGTTCAAGAGAGAACATGTCAACTGAGATAAGACCTCTGCTTGTAGGCGATTGGCTCACTCTTCCCTCCATGCTTTCAGGCCTGAACCCGACCTGATCCCCCCCCCCCAATAGATTTTTCAACATTGCCATTTACTTAGCTTTACCACTTTGTGTCAATCTACCACTTGCATGGTTTCCGTGTAGTACTTATTTGATGCAGTACATCTCTCAAAGGGACAAAGTATCTCTGGTGAATCAGCAAAAGAAGTAAAAGAAGTTATTTTAATCTGCGGCAAGGGGAGGGGGGTAACAAAAAATGCAACAATGGTGAGATTAAAACGCTGAATGTATTCTCACTTTAAAATTCTGGGTTTCAAAAGGAAATGTAGCTCAGTTCTGTGTGTGTGTGTGTGTGTGTGTGTGTTGTTTCCCCACCTCGAAGCTGTCAGAGCCACATGCTTGCAAGCTGTGCAGGTTCATATAAATGCATCTAATTGGATGCTGTGGACTTCACAGTATGAAGCAATATTAGAGGATTTGAGGATTACATTGTTGGACACAGTGTATGTCCCAAATAAAAACAGCCCCCAAAGTCAATACCCTCTCCCCTCCTCCCTCTTTGCATCCTTTTCTGTTCCGGGATCAGTAATGGGAGTCAGTATCCAGGAGGATGCTAAGGGGGGGTGCGGGGCTCCTCCCCGAGTCCTCGCCCCTCCTCCCCGAATGCGGCACAGCTGCCTCTCAGAACCCCGCCGCTCCAGCCCATTCATCCTGGAGAGCCAAAAAAAAAAAAGAGTGGCTATTTATTAGAATACTTGTTTTGTATTGTTCTGTGCCACACAAAAGACGCCTCATTGTGTTAAGAAGCGAGCCCCTTTCTCAGAGAGAAACAATAACTTGGAATTGTCTCTTTTTTATAGAGTGTATAATAAATGTCATTTCTTCTTGTCTCTGCCCCTCAGTGTGTGTTGAGTGGTGGGTTTGGGCACCGGGCATGGCACTCGAGCGGCCAGATTGTAGTGGGAGTAGCGGTCTTACATGAAGCTTTGGAGGGTTTAGGACGGCTTTAGGAGTATGGAGGGAGAAATCTGCCCACTTGTTCTGGAGTAGAGGGAGCGAGGGGAACATGCGTAAGTTTGCATATACAACAGTTACGCGTTTGTAGTATTCAACCTATACATGCAATTATTAATTTAATGTTTCGTGCGTAAAATGTTTTTACCTAAAGTTGAAGAATAATGGGAGAGAGAAAAAACACACAAGGGGTAAAAAGACTAATTTGGACGCTTTGCGACCTGTGATTGCGCATCCTGAAATGAGTGTCTTTATTGGCGAGCTTTATTTCGGAACGCCTGCGTTCACTACAATGCGCGTAATGCGCGTGTCTCGCTGCAGGCTGTCGTTGGGATTTGGGGACAAGTGAGACGCACCGGGGGCTTGGCTGCGCAGCGCACGGTGCTACCAGTTGCTCTCTAACCGCCTCGGTTTGATTTTCCGAGGTGACATGATCGGCTACTGATCTGTTCGGGAGTGAGAGGTTACCACACGTCTCTGCAGCAATATCTGATTCGTGCTGTAAATTACATTTTATTAAATGGCTCAGTGGCTGTCTGCATTAAGGTGATATGGTTCTCTCGGTGTTTTTACTTTTAAAGGGAAGCGGGTGGGGGTGGGGGGCTGATCATCACGTCTTTGGCTTTTAGGGTGTGTAGATCGAAGCGCTAAAACAATGGCTTTCTCTCGCGAACCCCGGTTTACGTCCAGGTCATCTGCAGGTTATCGCAACTTTTTCGTTCTTTTTTTTTACCAAAGCCAACATCGCCCTGTCACACGCGCGCCGGCGTGCGCACGGACATGCACGATCATGCACACGTGGACATTGTTGTTCTGGTTTAGGTTAAGAGCTTTGGGAGAAACGCTTGCAGTTTAAGGGGGGTTACCCAGATACAACCGGTCACCTTTTTTCTTTTTTTGCATGCGTAAAGGGATTTAGGAGTTTGATGAGATTAAATGGCACAATGACACCCGCTGGTCGCTGCGCGTAATATGTGAGCCTTGCAGTTGTAGTTATTCATAAACCTGCTCTTATTTATTTATGTATTTATTTACTCATTTATTGGGGGCTGGATAACTGCTTTGACCCTTGGCCCCAGTCGTGCTTCATCATCATCCTCAGTGCGCACATCCTGTTGCAGAGGCCGCGCACAAAGGAGCGAGGAGGTTTGAAAAGAGGTTTGTTAATAGAGGAGTAACTGACTGGGGGTCCAAGAGTCCCAGTGTCACTGTGAAGGCTAATCCTCTACAATCCTAAATCCACTCAGGTTAAAAAAGAAATAATAAGAAGAATATCATGAATATTCTCTATATTATAATACTTAAATCTACGACGTAAACAAAAAAATATATTTTTAAAGTTGAATCTGTCCACTTCATCAGATTGTTAGTTGCTTGTAACATCTGTTTGAATTCATTTAGACGTATTAACACAGGGCTCAGTGCTCTAAAAACACTGACTGGAATTTGTTAAATTTGAATTTGAAAATTACATTTCTATTAGCCTGTATTAGTGGACTATACAAATATATATATATTTTTAAATGCAGGCTAATAAATGTGTCATGTGATAAGTATTAGCAATAATATTGAGGCACTCAGTCATCACTTTTTTTTTAATTAAAAGCAGCCTGTACCGTCAGTATTGTTGTTTCTTTATTTTAGTTTCGTGTTCCGGTGTGGTGATGTTGCCCTCCGGGTGTCGTCGTTATGTTGCCATGTTCCTCGGGCCTGGAGCCACATGGCCCGGACTACTGGAAACGCTCATTGACCGTTGTGATATCCCGTTAACCCTGTTACCAAAGACGCATGGATCTGTCCGAGTGATCCCGCTCCCCCAGGCCCCGAACAGACAGCCACATCAAGCCAAGCTCCAATTAAATAAAAACAGCGAAGAACGATAGAATGATTAAATCGTTAGTCTCGCCGCGGGAAGTGGTATTTCGTTTTCCCTTTCAATTAGGGGTTGATTGGGCTTTTCAGGGGAGGTCAGCTGTGAAATCTGGATTACATATGCGCGGACTCCAAGACGCACAGAGCGCTTCCCCTCTCATGGTTTCCTAACGTGTTGCTCTGTGTGTGTGTGTGTGTGTGTGTGTGTGTGTGTGTGTGTGTGGAGGGGGGGTTATCATCCACGTAAGAAGTCCAGTTGAAATGACAACAACAGGGACGTTTACACGTGGCCTTTCGTTTCATCTTTAGCTGCACAGTCAGGACTCATTCACCGTCGCCAGCTGACGGCGATGACGGCGCTTTGCCCCGGCAACTTCACGTCATTATGGCTATCCATCCCCAGGGCTTCTCCTCCTTTAGACCCACAGATTCGTTTTTTTTTTAACTTAACCTCTTTCACACCATCTTCGGTGTAATTTCTCTCTCTGGCACTTACAGTTACTTTATACCTTAATTACATACCTGGAGGGGGAGAGAGAGAGGTGGTCTGAAAATGGATTTCCAGTCGCCTGTTATTGAATTGGTTTGTGTCGAGTGTACTGTAATTCCACATGCTTATAAATACGGTCGGGCAGGCGTCTAGCACGCACAGTAGATCCGAGAGTAAACCTTTAAATACGTGAAAATATTCCACATTTTCAAGCCCAAAATAGAGAGAACATGGAGACTAGAAGTGGGTTTACCCACTACTCCATTGAAGCCTGTGAATGTAAAAGCTGCTTGATATGGGAGATGTATTTATGAAGAAGGGAAAAAAAGGAAACCCATTCTTTAAAAATATGTAGAGATGTTTGACTCATGGTGATCACAGACTGCATCCCGCTAGATCATTGCTAACATCTTAGTTATTTTTGTTTAGCTGAAGTCTCTAAGAGCGTGTTTGGAAATTTCAAATGCCTTGTGCTATTTGTGGGATTGACCCTCCTCTCTGCCTCCTCCTCCGCCTCCTCCTCCTCCGGTGTGTTCTTCCTCTATGGTCCTCTAGTCACCTGACCAAACGCCATGCAAATCACTCTGCTGCTAGAGCCCCATTGGCCGCTTGTGGCTCATTTAACCGCTGTCAGTGCGCATCATATGGCCGCCGCTTTAACCAACTTCTCAACTCCGACAGGGAAAGTGGCTCGAATGCACATTCTGTCACAGTGGATGTGAACCACCCCAGGCGAAGACAGCGTGAAATACTGGTTGGAGAACATTTTATATTTCCTTTCGGATTAATTTTGATCTCGTATTTGAATCATTTGGGGTTAGAATCTAAATTCCGTACCCCAGTCATCCTGTGCGCGCTCGATCTCGTGCGCACCTATCTCGAAATAGACTTTTTCTCTGTTGGTGGCGAACTTTAAAACCAGGTGAATGTATAGCATGATGATGGAAACTGACCTGCATTCCCCCGGCCCCCAAACGAACACGGCCACGGGGCAAACGGGACCGAACAGCGGGTCCAAAGCGAACCAGGAGCGGGTGAAGAGACCGATGAACGCGTTCATGGTGTGGTCCCGTGGGCAGCGCAGAAAGATGGCACAGGAGAACCCCAAAATGCACAACTCTGAGATCAGCAAACGGCTGGGCGCCGAGTGGAAGGTGATGTCCGAGGCTGAGAAGCGCCCTTTCATCGACGAGGCGAAACGGTTGCGAGCCATGCACATGAAGGAGCATCCGGATTACAAGTACCGGCCAAGACGGAAGACCAAGACGCTGCTGAAAAAGGACAAATATTCCCTTGCTGGTGGACTGCTTTCCGGGCCCAGTGGGGGCGGTGGAGTTGGTTTAGGGGTCGGAATGGGTTCATCCGGGGTCGGGCAGAGGCTGGAGAGCCCCGGGGGCCACGGAGGCTCCGCCAGCTCCGGCTACGCGCACATGAACGGCTGGGCGAACGGTGCGTACTCGGGGCAGGTGGCTGCTGCCGCGGCGGCCGCGGCGATGATGCAGGAGGCTCAGCTCGCCTACAGCCAGCACCCGGGCAGCGGAGCGCACCACCACCACCACTCGCACCACCACCACTCACACAACCCGCAGCCCATGCACCGCTACGACATGACAGCCCTGCAGTACAGCCCCATCTCGAACTCTCAGAGCTACATGAACGCTTCGCCATCCGGCTACGGCGGGATCACCTACACACAGCACCAGGGCTCCGGCGTCTCCTCCTCAGCTGCCATGGGGACGTTAGGGTCGCTGGTGAAGTCGGAGCCGAGTGTAAGCCCTCCCGTCAGCAGCACACACTCACGGGGTCCTTGCCCCGGAGACTTGAGAGAGATGATAAGCATGTATTTACCGACCGGAGAGCCGGGGGACCCGTCAATGCAAAGTAGACTCCATGCCTTGCCGCAGCATTACCAGAGCGCCACGGCTGGAGTGAACGGGACGGTCCCTCTAACACACATTTAGAACTCACAGAATAATTGAAAACTGCAAACGAACACATAACCAAATATTTACCTCTTTTCTAAATAACCCCGCTCCCGAAAACTACCTGCATTTTGTACAGAATGTTTATGATATTGTAAATGAAGGGTAAATAGCAAATTCATCTCAGCTTTTTTCTTTTCTTTTTTTTTTAATAGCCACCAATGGAATTCTATAACGAACATGATGCTGAGATATTGGTTATTGTGCTATCATCTTTTTGTCCATTACTTCACAGTCTTAGTTGAGGGTTACGCCAGGTTCAAATGGGGGGTGGGGTGGGGGGGTATTTGGTTCAATTGTCTCATCATTTTTGGGGGTTCTTGTAAGTTATTGAAACTGAGATAACGTGTCATAATCTTAAGAAAGTGCTTTAAAAGATATGGGAAAATCACATTCTTTAAACATTTGTGTTCATTTGCAGAAGCCTCTGTCTTAATTCTTGAAATCATCTCTTTTTATTGTAACACTCTAATTATTGTAAATTGTGAATAATTTTAATATTTCAAAGGATGACGGGCAACTGCTGTTGTAATTTAAGTGCTTTTCTGCCAGTGAAAAGCCCTGATATTGCAATGAAGAAGAATTGAATAAATTTCACAAGATGTTGCTTTGATTCTTAAGACAACGGTCTTAGATTGATTATTTTCACAATGTTCTTACAGGGTTGTTTTCACGTTTTAGGACACGAGAATATCACCCAGCCTCCTCTCGAGAAAAATAGCCACAGATCCCCACAAGCTTTTAAGTAGCCTAATTGTTTGTGCGTAATTGTGCATAAAAGCTACAGACTAGGCCTCCGAGGAAACCATTTTGCTCGGATGATGATGCTGCATGAGCTAAACTTTAATCATGGTAATGATACATTTATTTATGGATTATTAAAAAAAGAAAAAAGGAAGCTTTTTATGGGGCAGGCCAAACTATATTCAAGTTATTAGTTTTTAAGGAAAGCTACGTTGATTCTCCTTTCATATTAAAAATGATTCACATTCCACTCTATTTTCTAAACAGGTGTGATTATAAAGAGGTGTGAAGGCCTTATATGAAAACCACCTGTTAGTCTTGTTAACGAATATTAGTGGGAATAAGATTTTAATTAGTTCATGCTATTAATAAGTTTAGTTTCCCCCAAGTACCTGGTTATTAGATGTGCACTAGCAAACCAAGCAGCACACATGTTTTTTTTTATTTTTTTTTATTTGATCAAATTTAATATTTAAATAAGATTATTTATTGGATTTGTTTAATTTAAAAATGTCTCACACTTATATTTCTTCATAGGACAGATTTTAATAAACAAAATGTTCGTCAGCAAAAATGTAACAACATATCCAAAAGCCAGATTACTCATTTGCTGTTATATTTACCTTTTTTAAATATTTGTCAGGTCTTTTAAAAAGAAAAAACTGTATTAAATATCAGTGTATCGTTAAAATAGATTCATATATTTTTGTTGAACTGAAAGAAATGTAGTTTAGCGTCATTTAAGTTAAGTTTTTTAACACTTGGCATGAATCATAAAACAGAATACGTACCGAACATTTTGGTGATAAAATTGATACATTTTTTAAGAGAGAAAATAACACTTTTTAGTGGTCTTTCACTGAACTGGTTTAACTGACATCCACTGCCCTCATTAAGATTACGTTTTGTTTTGTTTCTTATATCATCAACATTATCTGTCGTTTGGCATTTCATTGTTTATACTCGCGAGAAAATAATAAACTGAAATATGATATCGCTTGATGAATATATTGATCAACAATCCGTCCGCACATCTTCTAAATCACCAAACTCTCAATATCATTATCCGTAGATTGTTTATCCTGCAATCAAAACGTACAGTGTTCAAAGATGATTAATGTAATTATTGTTATTTTACCCGCGAGTTTATCCTGCTTGCGTCATATTTGTATTTGGCTGTGAGAACGACATGAGGGACAAACGGGGATTTGAGTAATAAATTCATGTTTTATAACAAGAGACTTTAGGGAATAAACCGTCTGATGTTGTACAGGAAGTTTAAAAAGCACATTTTAACGCCATATCCCCCAAATATTAAAGCAGAGCGTGAAATAATGGCATGTTTGACGCATCTATCCATCTATACGCAGAGACTTAACTTCCCATTGGCCGGGCACGCTGGTGACATCGGGGTCATCGATGACTCATCAAAATTTCAACGCCTAGATGTTTGATGTGAGATGAGTTTTTGGTACTTTTTTTGCACAAATGCACCTTCGTTACGAATCAGAGCGTTGAAGTAAAAAAAAAAAAAACCATGTCATTCAGATCAATCCTTTTAAAATAATGAAAATTGGTCTGAAATGACGTCATTTTTTTGACAGGCTGCAGCTGGATTTGACGTGTACATTTTTTTATTGCCTGTAGGCCTCATATGTAGATACAGGCTAATAGCCATACACATGCAAATGAGGGAAATTTATGCCTACTTAGGCGTTTAAAAAAATCAATTAATCTCAAATACATAGTTAAAGGGCCTATTTCACACTGATGAAGACTTGCATGGTATGTCAATTAAACCGGTTAGGCCTCATAGTGGAGCGTGTAACGTTTGGCTGCGTATTCATCCATTGAAAGAAATCAGAGGAACAATGTCTGGAGATGAGTTTCAATTCCAAAAAACCCCAAAAGAAGGCGCATCTATAGAGACATCTCTCCGCACCTCAGCGCGCTTTTTTTGTGTTTGTTTTTGTGTTTTTTTTGCATCTGTTTCTATCTTATCTGTCGATGTGAAGAGATGCGGATTAACACTGAAAGCCCGGAGAGGCGGAGCGCGTCACGGCGCATCGCCAGGCTAAAAAGAGGAGCGTTCTGGCAAATTTAACCCGAATAAATTACACCTTGAGGTGGAAGAGGGGTAAGTGTAGGGTGCGACGCGTAAAGACTATGTGGCAACGGTGTGTGTGTGTGTGTGTGTGTGTGTGAGACAGCAAGCGTGTTTGTGCGCGTGTGCGTGTGTTTAGCTGACCGGCCAATAAATCTCTCCACCGTGCGATACTCTTATCTTGTAGCCACCGATATATTCCGTGCTAGGAGGCCATCAGCACCAGCGCACACTCGGTTGCTCGTAAAGCCCCGATCCCTTGCACTCCCTGTCCTAAATGGGGATAATTAGCGTCACTTTATCACGCCTCTGCATATTTTCTCCGCGTCTCCCCCCCTTTTCCTAAAAAAAATTACCGAGCAGGCTGCTCTCGTCGCCCGCTCTGTCACAGAAGATTATGGAGACAGATTGCACAGAGCGAATGTGCCGGGCGAGATTAGCGCGGAATAGAGAAAGCAACTGGGCCAATGAATTCCTCGGAAGGGCCTTATCGTGCAATTACACGTTGACATGTTTAACAATCTTGCTGCCTCTTAATCCTGCAGCGCTGCTCTATCTACCCACAGCTACCACGCTGTACGCCGGCACACAGACCTAATGCACCGAAACGCAGCACAAATGTCCTGAAAGTTATGAGAAAATTGCTTTATTTTTCAAACTTTGTCCAGCATTCAAACGCTTTTTTTTATTTTCTTTTTTTTTCTTTTTTCAGATTTCCCCGTTGTTGGAATAGCATCTGCACTGGAAGGTTTTGACAAGAGGTGAGATCAAATAAAAAGATATATGATGCATTTGTTGGACTGAATCACTATTTCACTATAGCGATTAATCGAAAAGTGACGTGTTTGTGTGCCATGTCCATCCATAGTGAGCAAAAAAAAAAAAAAAAAAAAGAGTGGCCGTTTTGTTTGGAGTTAAATGTAGACTTTCCCATCTCTCCCTCCCCACCACTACACCCCGGCCCGCCGCCCCTCCCCGCCCCGCCTGCCTGGCGGTAGCTGGCTATATCGTGGCCTGTGTGGGAGTGATTGTGGAGCGCCACTGTAGGAATTTGGCAGCGGCCGCGGTTTGGAGAGCCGCCCCACGCTGAGCCCCATTCAGCGGCCAGCGCGCTGTGAGGTTGGGAAGTTTCAGTCAGCCGTACAACTCAATGGCCCCCACAAAGGCGATTACAAGCCCCAGCGCATTCCTGTAGGGACCTGGGAGCGGCGCAGGTGCGAGGGGGGACCGGGGTAACCCGTCAGAGAAGTGATAAAAACGGGACGGGGGGGCACACAAAACCAGCAGCTCCACGGGGACCGGGGAGGTTTTTGGAGGGAGGAGAGGAAGAGGAGAAAGGAAAGAATAAGTTTGAAGAAGATGGAATTTTTTTGGGGGGTGGTGGGGGAGCATAGGCCCACTGAGTGGCCTCACTGTCCATCACTGAGTGAAAGGATGAGGAGACTGAAGCCAGGATTTCACTTGGGTTATGAGTCCAAAGTCTCCATCGATGAAAATATGACTAGCCACTAAATATATTCATTTAGAAACAAAGACAAAGTCACATGCTTTTATTTAACTTAAGTGTTTTGTGTAAATTGATATTATGGTCTAAATGTTCCAAATCTTTTTGCCAGTTTCTCTAAATCCCTTTTTATTTTATCTTTTGATTAGTCTTTTAAGTATTATAATCTCAACAACCCAGCATGTGGGATGCTTTACATGTCTAGTCAAAGAGTGTCGATTCTTTCCTCTTGTGAGGCTGACCTCGGTGTGTTCAGTGGCCGCAGCCAAGCAGCCGGTATGGACCAGAAAAGTGCTCTGAAAAATCTGTTGAAAATTAGCAGCCGTTTTCTTCATGAAAGTGAAATAAATCCAAGCCCTACAGCTGATATAATTTCACATAAAGGGGCTTTGTGAGGAAGTCCGTGAAACTTGTCCCGTCTCTGCTTTGAAATAACTCATCAGGGCCGGTTTCTGCACATACATTGTGTAGGGAAAGTATTGCTGCTTGAATTACACTTCAAATTAGAATAAGGAAACTTTTTTCATTAATTACATTTTCTGTTCTTGTAGTATTTGCTCCCCTACGGCGGCCAATATTTCATGTACTTATCCAACAAGTCAATCCAAACAACATAACGGAACCAAACAAAACAACCCTATGAAGTAGAAAAAACATTTCTGTGATCTGCCACCTCTGTACTTATGAATGGTTAAAGCAGCACCAATCAACGTATTTGTAAGACGTGGATCAAATAATTGTGTGATGGTAAACCTGACGAAAATGATGACTGAACGCGGTTTCCCTCGTCTCTACGCGCCTATTTACTCTATAAACACTCACAAGCTTAATATCCAGCCGCAGCAGGAAGTAGTTCTCAGTAAAAAAGTTCCCATAAACCCATATACCTGTACCTGTCCATGGTGAGTGTTTCTTATGAAGGGGCATCCACCTTTGGATGGTAATACAGTGTTTCCCACAGGATCTTGTGAGACTGTGGTGCATAGACCAGGACCCAACCTGGACATGCTTTCACCTGGAAGAATATTTTATTAATTTTAAAAGTTAAATGCGTCAATCTGTGCCATTTTAGAGCAGAATTATGAGGCTAGCTCTATGAAGAACTTTAATTATAAACACATTGGTTGTGTAGTTACGAATGGTGGCAAAAAGCCACACCCACATAGTAAACAAGACGGGGGTCCATGTTTTTAAAATGGGTCGGGTGTGTTACGCTAACAGTGTCGGTGGCGAGGTCCGGGGAGTTATAACCCCCTTCACACAGACCTTTCTGAGTCAAGGCTCACTGGAAGAGATGCACCCGGTGAAAGCCTGCTAGCTCCGGGGAGAAGGTGCTGTAGGTGCTGTGTTTTACAGATCGCCCCCCTAGTGGCCAAACATTTACAAATGCTGCTTTAAGTTTAGGCTAACTACAACATCCTGGTTAAGCAGTTTAGAAACTTTGTGTGGTTTCAGTGTCAAGATCGTATACAAACGGGTTAATAACAAAGACAGTGCAGGCAGCTATCAGTTACTGAAGGCTTGAACATATTTCCACTCTTATTATGTCTGTTTTTATATGACTGACGCCTACAACAGGGTCAGGAGCTCCATAACGATAAGTCGTCAGGCGTATTTGTAGATAAAAAATGCCAAATAAAACTGCCAGCTTGAGCAGAATGACGTGATTTAGAACACTAACTGGGTTCCAGAAGCCACCATCTGCCTTTGGCTGCAGATTTGTTTGTGCCATTCTTTCAGGTGTTGCCGCTCTCTCCACAACAATAGTACCATAGAAATAAACGAGAGTAGAACCAAACCAACATAGCAGGACGGTCGAGTAGAGTGTCCCTGCAGACCACATACTTGGTAACTGTCAATAATTTTATAACTTGGCCCATCAGAGGCTTACAATCACGTCAGGTAAAAATTAATCTCACCAATAAGCCGTCACTTTGCAGTATTTTAAAGAGGAAGGTGCATAAACAACTTAGTACAGGATTTCCATTGCTTTGCAGATATTATTGCCTTGGGCTTCATTCTATTCAACCGAAGTGATTGTGATGATAGAGCAGACTGAACAAATAATCACATGATCGTTGTTGTAAAATAATTTTTTCACAGATAGTGGGTCTGTTTAAATTGGAAATAGACCGTTTTTCCATCACTAGCTAGCACTAGCTACAACTAGCATAGTTGTTTGTTTAGATTATCAAACAGACAATGGAGATGTTAGTTTCTGGCTGACCGTGTTAGCTAATGAGGTAGCTAGCGAGGACACTAGCGAGGTAGCTAGGATAATTGTGAGCCTTAATTTTCGAGGCGGTGTATTGGTGAATAATTATTTTGACTGACAGAGCATTGAAGCCTCTGATTGGACAAATTAAAAAAATATTGACACGCCCTCTCTGACAAATTCAGGTCAAAGCGGCGGGTAATTTTTATGTGTAGGCTATAGTTGCTATTGCAAAGAGCTCTGACTCAGAACTTCTGTATAAACCGACTTGCAGCGAATCACCAACTCACTCATGTCGGTGTGACAGTGCGTTTCTGTGTAGTAGTCCTGTCATGCTGGCTGTCCCTTGTACAAAAAAACCTTAATTCAGTTTTGTGGCTACTTCTCAGCTTAGTGGTGGAGCAAAAATGTATGTTGTAACCATAACAACTAATAACAGTTCAAAGTCTGTTCCCATTTCTATTTATATTAATATATTCTCTCTTGGGAAGACGTCTGTGCCAATTTTGCCATGCACCCCTGTGATTACAGCTGTAGAGACCACTAATGTGATTGCCTAAGGGGCTGATGGTTATTCCCCATATCCTTAAAGTTATACTCCACTTTCCCATCCCTTTAAATCCTGCATACACTACTGTAGCTCCTGGCAGGTAGGCATTTATTGCAACTCGGAACTTTACTTTTGTGGCCGTCAATTCTACAGTATTAACATCATACTCACTGAGGTAATTGCTGAGATCTCAGATTGCAGCTAAAAATAGGTCCAATGGGGCAAGAAACACTAGCAGCCAGACAATCAGGCAAGACCCCAAGGACGAGTAATCATTGCATCTACAGCGATGGATCGCATGAGAATGAGCCGCACTCGTCACAACTTCTACACTCTCATGTAGACTTCCCTTTTGGGCTCACATCAATCTCTAATATTCAACATGAAACTTGCTGTTATTAAAGAGGAGTTACAGGAGTGCAGATCCTTTAAAGTCTCAGGGTCTCCATGTGCTTTTTATTCGGTCAGACCAACTTTTATACCGTGTCCTAATCATCTGGCAAACAACAACAACAAGGAAAGGGTCATGGAGCTACGTTTTCAGGGTCCTTTACAATCGCCCTGTTTTGTCTACTTGAAGGAAGGATCTTCAACCCGGTAGCCTCTTTTTTTCTCTAGTCTCTCTACATAAGTGGTTCCACAAAGAACTTCTTTCATGATGACAAACAAACTCAGGGTTGTTTTTCAGCGTGGGACTATTTCAGGTCTCCTGGGGAAAAAAGTGGGAATTTAGATTATAATGATAATGAAGTGAAGTGGCTTCCTGTTCCTCAGTTAATATACTTAACATACCCTGAGTCAGAGTTTCGACTAGCGGGAACATTGATCATATCCTTTTTTTTTTTTCAGACCAAAAATGTGTACAACTGCACATGAGAAAACGCTGGAGGTGTGTTCATGGGTTTCAGGCGAAAAAAGGTCTTTGTCACGTTGTCAACGTGACAGGAGTTACAGGACTCTGTTTATTGATTTCTCCAAGTGGCCGCCACTGCTTTCCACAGACATTGCATGGCAGCTCGCAGCAGGTTGCACTTCACTGCTATTCGGGGTGTTTTCTGTGAAAGTCGGATCGGTGCCTCCCTTGATGCTAGTTTCGTGGTTCCACTTTGTGTTCACCGTATTGGTGAAATACACTATATTGCCAAAAGTATTCACTCACCCATCCAAATAATTGAAATCAGGTGTGCCAATCACTTCCATGGCCACAGGTGTATAAAGGCAAGCACCTAGACATGCAGACTGTTTCTACGAACATGTGTGAAAGAATGGGTCGCTCTCAGGAGCTCAGTGAATTCCAGCCTGGTACTGTGATAGGATGCCACCTGTGCAACAAGTCCAGTCGTAATATAATATATATAATAGTCGGAATATCCTCACTCCTAAATATTCCACTGTCAACTGTCAGTGGGATTATAACAAAGTGGAAGTGATTGGGAACGACAGCAACTCAGCCTAGAAGTGGTCGGCCACGTAAAATGATGGAGCGGGGTCAGCAGATGCTGAGGCATATAGTGGGAAGAGGTCGCCAACTTTCTGCAGAGTCAATCGCTACAGACCTCCAAACTTCATGTGGCCTTCAGATTAGCTCAAGAACAGTGTAGAGAGCTTCATGGAATGGGTTTCCATGGCGATCAGCTGCATCCAAGCCAGACATCAGCAAGTGCAATGCAAAGCATCCGATGCAGTGGTGTAAAGCACGCTGCCACTGGACTCTAGAGCAGTGGAGACGTGTTCTCTGGAGTGACGAATCACACTTCTCCATCTGGCAATCTGATGGATGAGTCTGGGTTTGGCGGTTGCCAGGATAACAGTACTTGTCTGACTGCATTGGGCCACGTGTAAAGTTTGGTGGAGGGGGGATTATGGTGTGGGGTTGTTTTTCAGGAGCTGGGCTTGGCCCCTTAGTTCAAGTGTAAGGAACTCTGAATGCTTCAGCAAACCAAGAGATGTTGGACAATTCCATGCTCCCAACTTTGTGGGAACAGTTTGGGGATGTTCCCCTTCCTGTTCCAACATGACGCAAGGTCCATAAAGACATGGATGAGAAAGTTTGGTGTGGATGAACTTGACTGGCCGGCACAGAGCCCTGACCTCAACTTTGGGATGAATTAGAGGATGAATTAGCTAGGGTCACGTTTGGGAGGAAGGAAACCATGTCATGTGTTTTTGAGCAATTTGAATAATTGTGCCTTCGCTAAACCCTGCCCCACGCTCCCACCCCACAAGCTGTCAGAGAAACCACAGAGCCCACGCTGTCATTAACTGCACTCCCTGCATAAGTATGATATGAAACTTTCACTAGCTGCACTTTTCCTCATAGACTTAAATTGGGAAACTAATAGTGAATCAACTTCCCAGTATGAACACTTGAATAGCCCTCATTTAAATCAGGTCCTAAAAGTTGTAAAATGCTCTAATAGCCGAATCCAGGTCTATTTCGCCCAAGAACGAATCCACTGTTGTGAAGCTGCATCAAGCTGTGTGCCATAAATGTCTTCTGGGTAGCATTCTGCTCAAAGAGTCGCCGTGCGGCGTGCGGCGCACCTGCAGCGTTTCTCTATCGCCGGCCTGCACACATGCGTACCCACCAGATGCTGTAAAGGATTTCCGCTCCTCTTTGGCGGGTGATAATTCTCGCCGCGGCGGAGAACGAGGTTAATGTGGGGTCAAGGAGTTCAAATAAGAAACAGCAGTTTTATGGCGCCTGCAGCGGGCTGATAGCTGTTTGAGCCGGCCGACCTTTGCCCTCTGCCGGGTCAAGTGATCACCAAAAAGGGTCGTTTAGATAGGTCAGATTGGAGTGAAAGTGAAAGATGCGTATGTCACAGCAATATGTCCAAGAGGAAGGGATAAATAGTTTTTAATGATTATAAACCTACTCAATTTGTTTCCAGAGCCATTAGATTGTTGTCAGCTATCAGACTGTTAAAGGTGTGGGATGCATTTGAGTCATTTGTAATTGAATTGATAACCCGCAGAATGTTAAGTATTCAGTAGATTGAACAATGTGTGTGGGTTTGTGTCTTTGTCTATCTGTGAATGCATATATATTGTGCTCACAGTATCTATTTGATTATATTATATGCCTCCATAATAAACTACAGTTGCTTGCTCTGTCCTGCTGTGTCTTTATTTATTGACTTTTGACATTTGATATCCCTAAAAATCAATATCCTTTCTCTGTCCATCTCCCTCTTTCTCTGTCTGTCTTTCTCTTCCAGCAAACTGTCCGTCACGGCTATCACGAGTGGACATGGATCACTGTGGAGCCTGTGATTAACAGATAGCACCCCGTCTCCTCTGCTGGCAGGCCATCATTACGACCAGCACTAGAAGATAGATGGGGAGGGGGGACATTTAGGAAAATGTCAGCGACAGTCAGAGCCCCAAATTTCCTCCATTCACTCTTTCCCATGTGATGCTACCTCGTCTAAATCCCTTAATTACTCGACCTTTTTCTCCTTCTTCTCAGTGTTTTGTATCTGAGTGTCTGATTTCAGAGCATGTGGATCTTTTTATCTTACGTGGCTTAGCTAAAGTTGGGCCATGGAAAAAAAAACAGAACAATAAAAGAAACTGCAACCCCAGCCCTATATTTCTCCCACCTCGCCAAAAAAAAATAAATAAATAAAACAGCTCCCCTTTCCCTTTCACTGGAGCCAGCTTCACTGTCTTAATACTCTTAGTCCCTCAGTTGGCATGTTTTCCAAGAACCCGCTGCATTTTCAGATTTGTAAAATCCGTCGAAATGCCTGTAATGAATATTTCTACAGCCTTGAGTGTATTTACTGTGCCGTGTGACCAGCCCAATAAGAAACATGTTCTGATCTGGCACCGGGGACCAAGAGCGTCCGTGCAAGCAGGTTCATTTTCATTTGAACACAAACCTCTTTTAAGAGGAGCAGAATGGAAATAAGCGTTTATAATCCACATATCGTCTTAGGTGTCAACTCGCATCTTTCCAGTTGCATGAAGACACATGTCATGTAGATATTTCTATTTTAAATTTTCAAAACAGAAACTACTGTTAGTGCCGTTTTCTTCACCGCTATGTTGTGAGACAGATCTTTGTTCTACACTTACATTGTACTGTCTGTTTTACTGTTGTCTTAGCTTTTGCTGGAAAAAAAAGAGAATACATATTAAATAAAACCTTGCATCTTATTGCTGCCTGAGAATAAAATATTGTGCCTCCCATCTTCTTTTTTTCACATTCAATTTGCAAGGTAAATTAATTCCTCAAAGTGAAAAGTTACCGAAAAGTTTTTAACATTTAAGCTATGTATTAATTTCAAGGCTTAAATGCGCCCTCAATTATTTTACCATTGGCCCTAAGTAATTGATTTTAGATGGAGAGAAAGCGAGAGGTGGGGGAGGTGGACTCGGTTGATGTGCGAAAACAGCAAAAGCCAACAAATGAAAAATAACTAACAGCATAATTGCTATGAACATTGTAACCTTGCTTTATTGATTTTTTTTTCTCTCTGCCATCAAGGCATTTGGCTAAAATCAAAGTTTGCTCCATAATAAGTTTGCTGTGATCATTTATATTTTGTTCAATCTCTCAGCCTCTCGGTCTATCGTCGACTTCCTTCGTGTGTGTGTGTGTGTGTGTGTGTGTGTGTTCACCGAGTCTGTACCTCAGCACAAACACAACATACAGCTGGACAAGTGTTTGTGCAGTTGGTGGCAAACACACACACGTGTACAGGGACTAGATAATGAGCCTCTCAGGTGACTACACGCAGTGATTACCAGGTTGCTGGTGTTATAGGAACTATATCACAGAAAAATACACTCCCACTCTGTGTGCACACACACATTCACACACACACACACACTCTTGAGAGATCCTTGGTTATCACACCCTTCCAGATTGTTCTGAACTACTTATGGAAAACACACACATACACACACATCTCAAGATGTGGCCACTCTTGCCAATATGAGCCCAGTGTTAAGAACAGTTGTTGTCGTTGTCGTTGTGTGTTTTTTTTTAGCATCTCTAAATTCCTAGCGTTGCTAAGGTGCTTTGGGAGGGGATTAACAGAGGCTGGCGCCGATGAGCAAGCCTTGCAGATTTCCAACCGGCAGGAAAAAGACAAAGGAAGAGGGGAAAGAAGGAGGAAAAACAGCAGAGGGTTAGACAACAGGGAAATGGCAGTAACAGCTTGTGTAAACATGATGACTTGAGAGAGGTAAGGAGGTAGAAATGAATGAAGGCTGAGCGACAGGAAAGTGAGACTAAATAACAAGACTCCTAAAGAGGAGGCCTCAACTTTCACACGGATGCGGCGGAAGAGATTCTCCCTCCTTGCTCATTCTCTCTTTGTCCTCCTTTTCCTTCTGTTCCTCTCACATCTTAAGAAAAAAAACGTTTCTCTACGTATCTCCATCTCCTCGCTCTCTTTTCATGTGCTCTCCTCTCTATTTCTTCCTATGTCTTTATTTACCCCGAGGGCAGTAGTTTCAAATCCAGACACTTTTTTTTTTTCGGTCTCCCTTTCTCTGTGTCACAACTTCAAACGGCGTCGGCGTTCAGGTCATGCTGATGTGCCCGGAGCATTGGTGACTGTGCCGTCTCAGGTGAACGTCTCCCAGCGTGTCCTTGATGACACTCTCTCCCTTTCTCCCATCTCGCTGCTTTTAATTAGTGTAGTGAGCGACGGAGGCGGCGGCAAAGACAGCTGAGCCACGTTTACCAATTATCAACCTGCTCCGAGGGAACCTCTGCAACGCCTTCAATACTTGGAGAGGAAAAAAAAAAATCACATTTACTCATAAACTGTCTCAGAAGAATGGAGCATGTCTTGATTCACTAAATCCCCAGATATATGCTCAGAGAGGGAAATCCGAATGTGTGTTTTTTTTTAAGAGTGAAATCTCCATTACCAAAGGAAGGCGCACCAAAGGGAGGGAGGTCCACATGCTTCTCTTTGAATCCTCTCCTCAGGCTCGGCGTCTCAGGTAGAGTGTAACTGGATGCGGCCTGTTTGTGGAATACAAGGCACTTGACCAAGGGCCAGCACTGCTCCTCCCTCCCCTCCTTCCCCTACCTGGGTCAGGTTCCCCCTCAGCCCCCCCTCCTCCTCCTCCTCCTCCCTCCTCCTTTCCTTGAGTGGTGGCAGGTAGTGTGTTTTGCAGCCGCGTCGGTGTCCGTGGATGTTGAAAAGCATGTGTCTGTATGTTTGTACTCTACCCAGCCAGGTGTTTGTGACTCGGCTGCCTGGCTCGTGTAACGGTGCCCCCGTCTCGGCCCGCGCTGGCTAATGTGACTGGGTTGGCTGAGGCGAGGAGGCGGCTGTCTTTCAACCACTGATCCCTCAGAACTACTCATCTGATCAGGCTGGATCTGCGCTTCGCGGCTGCTGGGGTCACAAAACCCAACCCCGGGGTCAACCAGCTAATTACAGGCCCTTGTGTCCTCCGTCTCTGTCACCGCCGGGGAGATGGAGAAGGTGGGGTGTAGAGGGAGGGGAGGGGGTGCAAAAAGAGATAATATTGACTTAGACATCAAAGGTCAGTGGTGAGGGAGTACAACCGAGCCGGTCACGTTCTCCCCTTCACTTCTGGGAACAGAGGAAGAGCGGGGAGCTCCGGTTTGCAGCATCTTGGTCACACCCTTCCCGGCCCTCAGGCAGAGATAGGACCAGAGAGGGGGTCTGTATTTATGTATCAGCCTGCAGCTAACATCAGGGGCTGTGTCACTTTCAGTTTTCTATGCCTTTGAGATTTACTGTAGCATGAAACCCATCATATCGGCCCTATCATGACTCCACGGTGAGACAGACTCCGCTTTTAAAGACGTGAAGAAGTGCTGTGACCCTCGACTGAACTGAGACTTGAAGGATGCGATACCAGAACACACACACACACACAGAATACACACCAAACCGCCATTATATTCTATTAGGCTGCAGGTTCATTAATCACAAACACAAGGGCTTCACAGCCAACGTAGGAAATTAATCAAAAAAAAGAGGACATTAATCACATGCATGAACAGCAGTAGTCACACCTGTGACAATGCCATCTGATTTAAACGTGTTGCTCCAGACTGTGTTAATGACGCCACCCAGGGCCACAAAAAGCAAACCTCTCCGCGATCACTGAAACAATAATGCACAAACTCTGAAGCAATTTCCCTTCCATGTAGTCACGCTGATGCTGATGCACTTTACACTGAGGTCAGTGGGTGTTGCAGCAATTACCAGGTGCAGCGTTTTCCTCACAGCTTGACCACTGGCTTTTTCACTCCGACTGTTGAAATGTCTGATGCCTTGATAAATATCAGTTGGAAACAAAAAAAAAAAAAAGTTGCCACTCAAAAGGTTCAATTTGCAGTGATGAAGAGTGGAACTAACTTAGATGTAGGGTGTGTGTGCGGCGTATAGAAATAGTAACATTGCTTAAGTGCGAGATGGATACTGAAATAGAGGAGAGTCTGGAGCAAACCCTGCATGTGTGCTTACACTGCCCTCTCTTGAATGCACCGCGGTGCATCCGGTGACGCTGCTGCAGCACTGTGAGATATACAAAACAGAGGCAGAGATGTAGAATGAATCGGAAACCAAACACGAATGGTGAACAATTTTACAGATTGCATGGATCTTTAAGGGCAAATGATAATATAGTGTGGAACACTGTGCAGAGAAATACTATTCAAATTGGAGTTGCAAGGCTGTAATACTGCTACATTGAGTCCATGAATAAATGGGAAAGAAAGTGAAAGAGGAAGGAGGAAATGCATCCTTTATTTCTTCAGAAGGAGCTCAAATCTGTTGAGGTGAAATGTCTGCTGGATGGAAACAATGATGTCTTTTGTACACGATGGAACAAAATCACAACGAATATAAAATCATGAATAACTCATTGAGGTTTTATTAAATTATGAGTTCAATGCAGTAATGTCCGGGAATGTTTGTGTTATGAGCCTCTTGACACTGTTCTACAATGGTCATGTGTTATTTTTAAATACATTTAGAAAAAAAAAAGGTTTTTATGAAGCCAGGTGTGAATTTACATTTACTTACTACAATTTTACAAAATAACTATTATTTCATGCAAAAGGCAAGTTTGAAAAAACAGAATAATCTAGTATACACATGGAAACTATCTTGTATTTAATTCAACAGCAACTATCCACTAAAACACACATATTCCATTATGTGTTGTGGTATCAATGATGTAAAATGAAAAGAGATTTTAAAATGCTTTTAGCTACATGACTGTATCACATAAAGTCAACTCCAAGCATGACACCAAATTAAAAGTATGAATAAAACATTTTCAAATATGTTCTAAGAAAGAAAGAAATAGTTGAGAAGACATATTTTGAGTTCCTTCAGAAAGGCCAAATTCTCTCTTCTCTCTGAGATGACATAGATATAGAGAAAATGAATAATTTGGAGATAAACGAGTGACGAGCCCTGCTCTTTTAAAGGCCGTTGCTTAAACACAAGAAGTACTCGGCACGTTTCTATAAAAAAAACCTGTAAAGTGTTTTTATTTAGTGTCCCATTAGACACAGCACGAGAGCTTTATTTAGTTTGGTCTTGAGTGAAACCTTGTTTCCTGCTATAACAGTGGTAATAGTGAAACGGTCGCATGCTGTACAGACAGTAGCTGTAATGTCATTTGGTCGTCCCATAATGAATTCTATTCTTCTGCTGAGCCTTTTTTATTGCAGCGTCTCTGAGCTTGAAAGCAAAACGGATCGGATCTTTTTTTTCTCTCTCTCTTTAGTTCTGATCCGTTTGCTTGTTTGCTTCCGTCTCGTGTCTTGGTTTGTGCCGGGGCTCAGGCTGCAGCTCTCTGACCCCCGCGGTCCAACGGGCAGCTCTGATAAACTCATATCGCACATGACGGGGAAACCGAAAACCTGGCCTAATTAGCAGGTAGATGGAGGGAGAGATGGGGGGGGGGAGGAGGTAGAGAAGATTGAAAATCAAAACGAGGAAGACTTTATTAACAGAGCTGGTGACCCCTGGTTATTTATTCATGGAATTACTAAAGAGGACTTTGGAACAGAGTGCACTGCCAAGTTCCCCAATATCCATGTTGCTGTTTTGCTCCTGGCTGGTTGCTAAGCACCACAAACCACGCTCTCTTTCATTCCCTCTCTCCTTCTCTGCCTCGTACAAACTCATGCATGCACTTGACACCTTCCTCAGTAGTCTTACCTGTCCAGGCATTCCAGTAATCCAGGCCAAGCCTTGTCAGGTGGAAGAAAGTCTATCCCAGGGTGGAGACGGGGGGAGGAGGAGGAGGAGGAGAGGGGGGAATTGGAGTAAGTCTAGCCGGTGGTGGGGTGGAGGAGGGAGGGCGGGGAGCAGAGACAGGGGGCAGGTAAAGGGGATCGTATTCAGGCTCCTGGGGACAGGAGGCTTGGCGTGGCACCGCACTGCCCACCCAACATCAACACTCTCAGGTTCCCTGGCTCAGATGGGCCAGATAATCACCCTCTCTCCACAGGGACCATCTGGAGGCAGCGAGGGAGGGAGGCGAGGGCCATATTTTATTTCCATAAAACATAAATTCACTCATCTGTTGGCGAGATGAAAAAAAAAAAATCCCCACTACCCACCCACCACCTCCCCGACGGTCTACTTGACAGCTGATTCGCACAAAACATCAACACAGGAGCACAACATGTAACGCCTCGGTCCGGAGCAACGCCACACGCGTGTTCACGCTCACAGCGGCGCTGCCTCTCATGTATGAGAGTCTCCGGTGTGATTGACGCTGCTATCCCTGTAGAGATCAGAGGACAGCCACAGCGATTATATCTCACCGTGGTAACTTAGACACCCCTAATCCCATAATAATCCTTCAGTCAGTCAGCACAGTAGTGTTCTGACCTCCTGCGAGGAAAACAACATGCACACAAATACACGTGCATCAACACACACGTGTTTTTGTTAACACATTTTTAAAGAAAACAAATAATTGAAGACACACACTCTACAGCTATAACTGGAGACATAAAGACTCCTCTGACAGAAACATGAAATCCCTCCTGTTGACTTGGACTTGACACCCGGACACTCGTCAATGAGGCAGCCAAATACTGAAAAGTGATGGGATATAATGGGACATCCTATTTCTTTCCATATATTAGCCTTCGATAACATTTGATTGAATTATTCTAGCTGAAACAGAATAGGAACCTCTGCTCTTGTATATACAATATGATGCAATTTAAGGTGTAATGAAGAATGTTTCTGACATGATAACTTAAATATGTATAATATTAATAATATTCTCTGTATTAAGCCCAGGCGGTCAGTGATTTGTACATATTTCTTTCAATTGTGCATTTACATTTCTAATACATTATTATATGTGCATCCCATTCAACTTAATTCTGCATATAAAGCATAATTTCTACAAAGTCTTATTCGGTTCTTTTTATTGTGTAATACAATAATATTTTCTCGTGTCAAATACTGAGATAATGTTATAAAACATCAAAGTTAAGGCTTCGGCCTTTTTATGTGTTATTAACTGTTGTAATAAGGAGTGAACTCCTGTGATCTGGATTTAGATGTAAAAACAAATGTCTTTAATATAATCAGAAACCAAAGCAATGAAAGGACAGTACAGCTGATTTGTTTAAACTATGAATCTCTCTTTTTTCCTTGTTGTAATGTATGTTGTGTCCTTAAAAAGTGGAAAATTAGAATAAAAACCATTAGCAGCGTGCAGTAAAACACAGAGGTTAGAAGTCAAATCAAATCCAGAAGAGAGCCCGTTCTATTTTAAAAGCCCAAATACACTATATATAAATACACATATATATGATTCAGAATGCATGATTGCACAAGGACAAAGAAAGGTCGAAGCAGACAAGGACGAACATATACGTATTTAATTCATTTAGATTCACAGATATACTTTTTCCATGGCGGTTAGTAGTGGTGCAGCACTAAGTGAGGAATAATTAAAAGCAGAGCCATTTCTTTCTCACCAGGCAGTGAATACTTTTACTAAAATAAAGCCATGTTTAGGCTTTTAAGGTGTACGTACGTGTTTATTATCAACATAAGTTCTGGTGGGGAATTCCTGCTGGTTTTCATGTCCATACTAACAAGGAACAGGTGGGTCAAACCATCTTTCAGCAAGATGATTCCTCCCTTAATGACCTGTTTTGCCCTCCGTCCTGTGTTTCTTTATCCCCTGTATATTCACAGTGCCCGTGCATCGCTCTGTGAGCTGTCTACAGCTGTTCTGATGGGCCGGAGTGACGGCCGCTCCGCTCCCAGGAAGCCCTAACCGCGGTGGGATGTGCTCGCCGGGGGGTCCGACAGTCAATGGATGTCAGTGTTTAACAAGCTGTTTCTATAGACGAGAAAACCTGCAGACTACAAACGGGACAAAGGAGGACCGCGCGGGTCTCTGTGTGTGTGTGGATATGGTAATAACACATGACTACGCCTAGCAAGTTGAGCTCGCACACACACATATGAACACACGCTGGGGGTCCAAATGGGTCATTATTTCACCTCCTAGGAAGGACTGGTAGCCCTGCTGGTGGGGCAAAGTGAGTCACAGTGTTTTTATCCGGATATATCTGCAACACTTATGATCATTTCATTGCAGTACTTGGGAATTGTGCTGTTTTTTTATTGCTTTCACTCGTGGCATTTAAAAAGCAATTCATTCTCTTTCTGGTATTGTATAAGTTCACATATGAAACTCCTGCCGTGGTCAAGATGGATTCATCTTATAGGCAAAGTTAGATCAGTAAGTAAGTAAGTAAAATGTATTTATAAAGCACATTTAGATACAGTTTACACGGACCAAGCATATACACTTCTTGGCCAGGTCATTCTTGAAAAAGAGATTTTAATCTCAATGAATTTTACCTGGTTAAATAAAGGATATTGATTGATTGA